>PVJI01003078.1:0-131503 GCA_004026765.1 Micronycteris hirsuta
GTTATTTTTGCTGGTCTATGCTCAGTGACTGGCACATCATAGCCACTCAATAAATACTTACTGATTGAAAGAAATGACTGACTGAATGAATGAACAAATGTGAGTGTCTATTCCATAAACTCTACATCTGATTTGTAGCCAAGTCTATATTTTTAGAAGTGCTTTCTCTTTTTATAGATTAAACACCTGATCATAGTTAATAGCACTTAGCTTTTCCCACTTTTTGTAATGGCCCACTCTTTTGCTCTTACCTCGAAAAGCTGGATGGATTCTTTTAAGCCACTGCTTTGAAGACATTTGTGTATTTTTCTAAAGATGTTTAATGAGTTGGAAATAACTATGCATGGAGCACTTTTAGTGTAGCCTTTACAAAGTTAGCTTTTGCAGTTTAGAATTTTTGTTAGATAACTCACTGGAGAAAATGCATTCATTTATATCAGACTGTTTCTTTTGCAGATGATTTTTGAAGCTACTTTTAGAGTTATTTAAAATATGTGGTTATAGTAAAGTGATGAGAGACAGATCCCCAAAAGACAGAAATTCAAACCGGGCTCATGTGGAACTGAGTTAAGAGTCTTGCCGGCAGCATCGGCACACAGGCAGCTAGAAGCAGGTCTATGTACCAGGCAGTGGCTTGGCTGCCGGCACAGATGCTGAGGTTTGAGGAAAGCAAAACTAATTGTAAGTAGTGAGGGTCCAGATTGCAGTGCCCTAAACACTTATGAGAGTAGCTATCCCATAAGCAGAGGAAAACTTAGAGGAAGTATGGAGTTTTAGAGGCCTTAGCACAGTTGTACTGGCTCTTGGGTACCACAGTAGAGCTGAGTTTTGTATTACTGCAGTCATTTTTTTGGCTATAGGACATATGACAAAGCGTGTGTGAGACATACAAGGGCAAGGAGCGCGGGAGAGAAGATGATCATTCTCTGTTAGGTAGATGCACGCATGTTCATAAAACACGTGGTTAAACAGATACAACTGTGTTTATTCCTTAGTTAAAAGTAAAGCTATGGCCCTGGTACGTGGAGAGTCTACAAAGAGAGGAAGTCACCTTCAAAAATTTTATGAAAAATGTGTGTAGATGGAAGGGAGAGAAATCATGCAAATATACTTCTTTGTAGTCTGTGACTATCTTCTTCTCATAAAGAACAGTCTACTCCCAGGTTTGGCTAGGAAAATATTTACTCTAATTTCTTTTGATTCCCTCTTTTCGAAAAGGACAAACAACTTTGAAGGAAACATCAGCATGATATGCTAGGAAGTCACTTGCTGAGCTCTGGTGTGACAATGGAGAGCATTGCTATGAGCCAATCAGGTGCTGCCTGTGGAGCTGTTTTGTCTGCAGCATTTTCACACATACTTATTCAATAAAGCCTTTGTTTTGCGGACGCTGGAAAACAGTATACTGCGCTATGCTGTGATTCTGAAGTAACAGTGTCGGTGGGACTGGGGTAGAAGATTTGAAGTGAATCCAGGCTGAAAACGAAAGCTTTGTTTTTGCTTAGTTGGGAAGGAATGTTAAATGTAAGATTTTTTATCACTCCTGCTCCCACCACTGGAGAAAGAAAAACTACTGAAACAACAAAAAGAATAACTGCAAAGCCAAATTTGTGTCTTCCTTGCACTATTTTTAGTGAGAGAATGTGTTTTAAAATATATTTCTATGTTTCTTGGGGAAATAAGAACATCAATGGACAATAATATTTAATACTAAGCAGATAATATAGCCAATGTAGTGACAATTTGACATTCTGGAAAGTGTCTATGTAGAAAGGATAAAGTGATACATACCAGCAAAGAACAGTGTCCGTTATTGGGCTTTCTGCGGTAAATCTGAATCGTAACAAATTTCTTCCCACAACCAGAATTTGTACTGAAAACTCAGAGTGAAAGGCACTGCAGTGCAAATGGGCTCCCACTCTGCCCCTGGCGTCCGGGCTGACGTTGGGGGCCAGGGCACCGTTGCAGGTTTATGTTCTTCATCCAGTAGAATGAGGGGCCTTAACAGCAGTGTTTCTATGTGTATTCCTCACACTCTATGAATCACTTTGTTTTCCAAAATAAGTGATTCGAACATTGTAGTGAGTCCTTTAATAATACATCCATAGGATTTTTTCTTCACGTTTGTGCACATGTGTAGGTGTGCCAATAGACTATAACTTGGAAGTTATCATTCAATAATATTAGTTAAAAATGTTACTGACCTTTGCATTCATGGAAGGGTGGATGAATGCAATTCTCCTGGTGATGGATGGTCTCCCATTTCTGTGTTTTTCTATTATAGTACTCATGATTTTTGGTAATCATTTTTTCTGGTATTGTCTTTCATTTAATTCTGCGGATTCTGTTCTTTAATGGTATGTTGCAGGATCTCGCATCTTAAAAATAATTTTTAAACCCACAATAATCATCATCCTTTATCACCCTCTTCAAATCCAAGAATAATGTCACTTACTTACTTTATTACTTACTTTCCTTATTTTCCTAGTTATTCATTTAAAATATTTAATAGCACTGGACCTTGTCATTCACACACCACCTTTTTGAAGTTAGTTTCCAGTTAGTCATAATTCTTTTTTTTAATTACTTTATTGTATTTCAATTACAGTTGTCTTCATCCTCTCCCCTCCCCTCCCCCTGCCCCCTCTAACCCCACCTCGCTTTCCTGCCTCCCTCCTCCCCCTTGGTTCTGTCCATGTGTCCTCTATTGTGGTTCCTGAAGACCCTTCTCCCCATTGTTCCCTCCCCCCTCCTCTCTGACCACTGTCAGACTGTTGTTAATTTCAATGTCTCTGGTTATGTTTTTCTTGCTTTTTTCTTTTGTTGATTATGTTCCAGGTAAAGGTGAGATCATATGGTATTTGTCCCTCACCACCTGGCCTACTTCACTTAGCATAATGCTCTGCAGACTGGTGCAGCCATTGTGGAAAACGGTATGGAATTTCCTCAGAAAACTAAAAATGGAGCTGCCTTTTGACCCAGCAATTCCACTACTGGGATTATACCCTAAGAGCCTTGAAACACCAATTCAAAGGAACCTATGCACCCCAATGTTCATAGCAGCACAATTCACAATAGCCAAGTGCTGGAAACAACCTAAGTGCCCATCTACAAATGAATGGATCAAGAAACTATGGTACATTTACACAATGGAATTCTACACAGCAGAGAGGAAGAAGGAGCTTATACCCTTTGCAGCAGCATGGATGGAACAGTCAGTCATAATTCTGAATATTCTTTGCAGGCTCCCCAATTTGCGGTAAACATGAGTCATTGCTGTTTTCTGGAATTGAGGCTTGGTCTCCTCTTTACATTTTCTTCCAGGTTCCTAGTTTGTACACTTGAGTTTCCAGATTACTACCCATAGTTAAGTCAGTGCTCATAAACTCTATCTTCCTTCTGGTCAAATTTATCCAGACACCTCACTGGCACTTCAGTCCCAACATGTTCAAAAGGGAAGCAATAGTTTTCTTTCCCTACTTCCCAAGTCAGAGATCTATAAGCCTCCCGCTTTGTCTTCTCTGTATTCCCCTCCTAACCCAATTAATAGGCCCAAACCTTAGTATCTGCCCTTTTCCCTTTCCAAACCCATTGATGTTGCTTTATTTTAGACTTTCATAATGTCACACTGGTGCTACTAAATTTTATCAAGTTTTATCAAGTTGTTCTGTCTAACTTTTTTCCTTCTCCCATTCATTCACCATGGTGCAGTCAAATTATTTAAAACTATAGATACGATCACGCACATCACCTATTTAAAAGCTTTCTCATTTGCTCTTGCCTTCTAAACAAGTCCAAAAATCAGGGAATGAAAGATCTTTTCTTTTCTATGCCTTTCTCTCCAAATTCATCTGTTATACTTCCCCTGCTTGCTCTTAGAAGCTGTGCTACAGGCAAACTCACTACTTAGGATTCTCCAAATATGGCTGTTTTATATTCCAATCCCTTTACCATTTTCATGATCCAAAGTGCCCTTTACACATGATCAGCCTGGTAAACTCCTGTTTATCCTACAAGACCCTCTGCATGGAACTTTTTATGATACTCTGCATGAGCACAAGTGATTCTTCTTTCCTTGCTGAGTTTCTGGGGCCTGTTCTCCCACACTCTGTCCAGGCCACAGTTACCTTCTCTCGTTAACCATGCTTTATTTATATGTGAATGCCCAGTGCCTGACGCTACTCCAGATTCATAATAGTTACTCAGTAAATGTTGGGTAAACAATGCACCAGATAATATATGAGGAGTATGATTGGTAAAGCAACAACATCAGCTGAGGGCTTTGTGATCTTTTCTTGTGACCCTTCTCCTCATAAAAACAATCAGTGAGTAAAAGAATAAAACAGGGAATAGGTTAGTATTAAAATCTTGAAGGATAATGTGGCTGTTGATAGGGAAAGATCAAGAGGAGGAAGCTGGAGTATTTTGGGCACTTCTGAAGGGGAGATGGAGACCATCTGGAGAGGGGGATGCTGCAGGAATGAGTGCCAGGACAGAGATAAAAGTGAAGGGAAAGGAAATGGTGGCTGAACAACATCAAAGGGGGAGCTCGACGGCAGAATTGAACAAGTAACTGCACTCCCTCTGGCAGAGATACAAGTGGGTGGCATTGGATGATGTATCCTGATGGTTACGACAAGGACTAAGAAATGGGGACACAGTTTTGCTCAGGAGAACTTCCTCTAGTGGAGCTGGGCTTTTGTGCTTAGGACAAAGTAACACGAGGCACTGGGGTATGTTCTGATGTTTTCAGCTTCTTTTTATGAGCAAATGCATCTAAATATGTTTTTCTCCTTTAAGTTAACACTAACTTAAGCTGTTAGTTTTTTAAAGTAGACCATATTAACATGTTCAACTCTTATTCCCTTTTCAGAAAAATCCATCCAACTAGTACAAGTACACCAACAGCTTTGTTTAAGATGATGTCCTTCCTTTCTGAAATCAATCGTTTCTGCATTCTGCCATGGATTTTTCTGAGCGGACCTCAGGTACATCTGTATGTGCACAGAAAATTCATGTGACTAAAACAAGATACTGTATTTGTTTGACTTATAAAAATTATAAATACAAACATCCTCTTCAACCATTTGTTTACAATTAATTGCTAATAATAGTTAGAAAGCTTTGAGAGCAACAGGAAGTATAAATAATATAGGCAGAAAAAAGAGAAAAGAATAGTGTTAATAATAGTTGCAGATGGTTAGCGTTTTCTCTGGAAAGTATTGTTTTAAATTTCTGTTAAATCTTGCCAGATTTCGGGCGATTGTTTGATCTTAAGTAGAACATGTTGCCACTACTTCAGTGATAGTAAAAGCTGCTGAAACATTTGCAAAATAAAGATCAATATACTGGAAATGCATGAACTTATATGTTTAGGTGATAAATCCATAAGTGCCATAAAGAAGTGATTTTTGTGTGGTATAACACACAAAAAGAAAATCAGAGAATCAAATCAGGTCCTTGCAAGTATTCATACAACACCCATGATTCGAATTGTATTTTTCTTGGATGAAATAAGTGTTAAAAAAGAAAACAACCTTTGGAAAGACATGCATGCATGTATGTTTTCCTTAGCATTCCTGAAATGAATTTCTCTCTTGTTTTTCAAATAATGCAAACAAAACCAAATCATGTAAGTAAGTAATTAATATGTGTGCTAATCTAGATACTTGGAGATTTTAATAGTGTAGTTACAAAGGAAATATTTTAGTATGTTTTGTAGCTGCCTGTCTGCCTCACAGTTCACAGTTTCACATAAGGGTAAAACGGTGATATGTTTAATATTGTGTTACAGTTTAACTTATTTGGCTTTTTATCTAACAAATTTTAGTAAAATATACAAAAACTATATCATCTTCAACTTGAGGAGCTGTAAATCAATGAGAAAATGGCACCCAAACCAATTAGTATTAATAGGTAAGTAGCGCAAGTAGCTAAAATGGGAAAACAACAGTGCAAACTGAACAACAATGACGAAACACGACCCAGTAATATTTGCCTACTAATATAGTATTTTATTGATATTAACAGAGAGTGGGTGTTTTTACTTAACTTCCACATTAAGATCAATTCTGCTTTTATATACTTTCAAGTCCCAAGAAAACCCATAGATTAGTACTGGGTATCATCTAGGACGCTGATTTATTCAGGAATCTGAGGGAGAACCGAAGACAACTTTAAGAGCTGCTTATACAAAGAGGAGCTAGTCTACCAAATTCTTTGAAAGTTGTCCCTCTCTCAGTGACAGTCACACAGTTATATTCTCTTTGTGACGTAAGTGGAAATGATCCATCTTCTATTTGAATTACTGATCACTATGTCAGTAATACATCAGTCAGATCAACTGCCACTAGTAAGATGCTAAAAAGTGCTTCTGAGAAACAGGAAGATTTCTTTAACAAGGCATAAAGTGATTTTTAATCCATTACTTACTTGTAAAAAGAACTATGATTCTTATAGATTGTTCTGTTATGATGCAGCTTTAATCCTTTATGAGAAGGAAACACACATTGTGGAATTCTAAAAATAAGAATTAGGTTTGGGTAGCCTTCTTAATGGGAGCCCTACCTAAAATCTGGATAATAACAGTTTTTCTGGAAGTACTGTCACCAACCGAGGAAGACTTTTAAGAAAGGCTATAAAAATATTTGGCAAATTCTTTTTTTAATGAATTAAGTTTTCAAAACTTGCATTTGACTTCTAAAGAATTTTGTTTCTCATGTTCTGAATCAAGTCCACCAACTCCAAAATACCAAACCAATGAATAATCATGGGAATCCAACGAAGAACCAAGGAAAATGTTGCCTTGTGGGCGAGAATGCTTTATTTTTCATGTGGAACTTAGTTACCTCTGAAAGCAAGAACAAAATAACCAATCTTTTTGTGTTTCCAGTTGCATCATTTATCCCATTATTTATCTGTCTTTCTTCCCATTTGACTACAATTTATCTTTGATTAAATTGAATTCAATTCCACTAATAAGTAAACGTTAAAGATAAAACAGTGAGTAAAATCCTAAGAGCAATGGGAAGGAACAGGGACTGGGATGGGGGCGGTGACAAGGCCATGTCAATCTTGCTGCTGCGTGGAGAATGAATTGCAGAAGGGTGACTCAGTCAGCTTGCATACTATTGCAGTCATCTACACATGGCATGATGAGAGCTTGTGTTAGGGTGGCAGAATTGGTGATAGGTTTGGAACTGAAAAATACTTCATGAGTAAAGTTGTAAGACTTTTTTTTTTGGTTTGCCTGTGAGGGTGGAACACAGGGTGGGATTATGAGTTGTGCTTTGTATTAGTCAGTAGGAGAGAATATTGGATGTGGGCCAGGTTAGGGTGGAGAAAATGGGAAGAGAAGTTTGGCTTGGGACATTTGGGACATGCTGAATCTTTTTCACCTTTGCATTCCAGACTCCATTGACATAGTCATGTCTTAGTAAAAGGTAAATAAATGAGTCTATTTCTTAGGGGTATGACCCGCATCCTTTCTATGCAGAGCAAAATTCTATATTTTTTCAACAAGACATCACTCCTATTTGAAACCATAGAGATATCTCATCATGGAGCTTTTCTCAATTAGGATTTTTTTTTGTAGTTGCTTGTTTAGTTCTCTCAATAAAATTAAAAAAATGAGTTTTCTTTGATTCTTGTCTTTAAAAATATCTTATTTACTGTCATTTGATTAATGGCTCATATATGGAGCCTACTTTTTACAATTGCAATAGTTTAATAGATCATGATAAGCACTTAATTTTGAAGATTTGGGTGCAAGAAGTTCCAAGCATGGCTTTTCTCATATTTTTTAGAATTTTACTCTTTCTGACTAGGAATGTATGTTTTTGCTTCATAAACTTTAAAAGAGCCTTCTGTGCTTTATTTCTAAGCCCAGTAACTAATCTGAGGATCAGGAAATTTGACAGACACCCCCCACCCAAGATATACAGATATACTCATGAACTCTCTTTTAAACAAAAATGCATTTGAAAACTATACTAAATATATTTGACCAACTTGAGAAAAAAATGCTAATTCATTGATTCTGTCTATGCTGGCAAAATGGTTGAAATTTTGTGATAGTTGTTTGAATACTACCTTAAGAAAACCTGATTTGAAGATTCACTTTCTCATTTCCTACTGAATTATGTACACACTTTTTGGCATAGTGTTTAAGCATTCCACAGCATGCTACTGAGTGACTTTTCTATCTTTATCCTCCTCTAATTCTCTCTCTAGAAGCCTGTGCTCCAGACAAATGAGGCTGCTTGTCATTTTCAACGTTTCCTAATACTATTCTCTAGACCTGAAATCTTTTGCTCTCTTACCAGACTACTTCCCTTCTTTCCTTTCACTTCCTGCCCATCTCCTATTTAAAACTCTCGAAATTTTGGTTGCTTTTTTTCAAGGCCTATTATAAAATGCTAGCTCTACCACAGCAATACATTGTTACTTTTTAAAAAAATTATTTTACTGTTGTTCAATTACAGTTTTCTGCATTTACCCCCCACCACTCCCCCCCACCTCCCTCTCTTGCTTCCACCCTCCGCCTTGGTTTTGTCCATGTGTCCTGTATAGTTGTTCCTGAAAACCCTTCTCCCCACAGTCCCCTCCTACCTCCCCTCTGGTTACTATCAGATTGTTCTTAATTTCAATGTCTCTGGCTATATTTTGCTTGCTTTTTTCTTTTGTTGACTAGGTTCCAGTTAAAGGTGAGATCACTGTTACTTTTTAAAAGTATTTTAGATCCTTTGCATGCTTATCTCATATTTTAACCTTGTAAATCTCCTAGTCTTCTTCTTCTGAATCCTTCTAGCTATCATAAGTGACTTGTACATATCGTGCGACTAATAAATATTTGTTTGAATTAAGTTGAATCATTCCCTACTGACAGCTCTTATTTACACTAGGCATTGGGAAATTATTCAAATCACGGAATCATTTTGTTTGCATAGACAAAGGTACTGTACCAGGCTCTCCCCATTATATTGCCTCATTAGGCCTCATTCACCAAACATGGGTTGAACACCTACTAATTGCAGTGTGCTGTGTTATTCTGTCCAGGAAACAGGACCAAATATAATTACATAATCATGTGTCAGGAAAAATATATAATTATGTGCATCTCACATATTCAAAATAAATTTCTAAAATAAAATAAGTAAACTAGCTTGATATCAATTAAATCTTGTCCAAATAAAGATTGGATATTCAGCTTTGTTCAATCTCATGTAAATGCTGATAAAGAGAGTTAATCCTTCCACTTGAGAACAACAACACACATCTAACCCAGGCACTCATTTATTCAATAACTTTCTCAACCAAATTTGTAAGGGAAGAAATTTTTTTCTTCTCAGAGCCTTGGTTGTTTTTCAAGGACACTTCAAAGGATTTGGTTTCAGAGTCTCTGATTTTAGGTATGTCTCTCTGAATTAGTTATAAACAAGGCAGAAGTAGAGCCAACGTCCGGCGGCAGCAAACAATTGTGGAAAATCTGTGAAGTAATGTTGTCCTTGCAACATTTTCCGGCCTATTTTTCAAGACCCATGGGCTTCAGATAAGCATTAGGTATGTGTCCAAAACAAACCACTGGATTTTTCAAGCCACGGTCCATCCTTGGTGTAACTTTCTCACAAACAGCTAATGTAATAAAATAAGTTCCTTTTCCCAGGATTAAACTTTTCGAGGGTGAGGTGAGGCAGGGAACTACCTGCGTATGTGTGATCTGGCAAGTCCTTTTTTTCATTTAACGTTTCTGCCCAATATCGCATCCATAAAATGACCACGTGATGATATGTAAGCCAAAAAGCATAAAAAGTGCATTATGGGTAAGGGGTTTATTTTTGTTATTCTTTTGAAATATTCGGCTGGTATTAAAAACAGACCTTTTGAGCTGGAACAACAGTGGTACAGGTAGACTTCCTACTTTTGGAAAAGATCTGGTCTTTAGCTTATGGGAACCGAGCCGAAGCAGATGTGAAAAGTTCAACTAAAGGAAGAACAGATTAAACGCACTTTTGTGGTTGAAAAACCAAAACAGATGTTATTATTAAACCACAAAAACCTGGGTGCATTTAAGTAACACTAGGTGTCTGAATTTTAAATTTGTATTTGAAATAATTACAGCATTTAAAGCTACACAGACTGTTGTGTGCCTCTAGACTTAATCTCAAATCAAGGAGTTTACATATTTAAAAAAAAAACTTTCAGGAACATCGAGTATCTGTCATTGCATTTGTCATCTGAAAATGAGAAAGAAAGCATCTGACAATGAAAAACAAAACCTTTTGGTGATTTTAAAATTATGTTTCCAAAGCATTTTGAAAGCATTTATTTACATAATGTGTGTGTCTTTTCGGAACAATTCTGAAATGTCTAGATTACTGTTACAATGTAAATCTTAGAGAGATCAAGTCGCAGAGCAGAATTAAGATGGTGCCAATACGTGGATTCACAGACCATTGGTCAACTTGCTGGAAAGCTTCCCCACGCAGGACAGCCTCTCCCATGGGATAGAAAATGGCACAGGAAAGCACATATAAATCAGAATCGTCCCACGGTGGTGTGGCTAGGCTTTGATATTTAATTTTGGCTCTCTCAATACCTTTTTGTTCTAATATGCCACCTCATCTACATCAGCCCAAAGAGGTTAGAAGGCTGAGTCAAAAGGACACGGAGACCAGGTGTTATCCTGTGAAAAACTCTGTGCCAGAGGAAAGCCAGCAAAGGGAGAGTGACATAAAGGAAAGGTAGCAGTGCTTTGTTTCATAGTTAGCAGCCCTTGATGATTAATCTAGATGAGTTTTACGCATTAAGCCAAAAGAGATGTATTTAGCTAAAATGGACATTAAGGATGTAGCCTTTCCCCTCTATTTGAAAAAATGAGTGTTACATGATGTGCGGATGATTTAGAAGATTGCTGGGAGGGTGCCAGGCTTCTGCATCACGCAGTCTTTGAGTGTTATTAGTGGAAGAGCCTCTATTAATTATCCATTCCTATTGGAAGAACTCTCTTTTCCACCTCGGTTTTCAAATTGGGAGAAGAAATGGGGTGACTTCTAAATTGTCTGGAGCATTGTTTTCAAACCATGCATGCTTTGGCTCTCAACAGGAACATTTCAAAAGGTTTTTGAGATGATTGCAACTCCCACCCCTCACTCCCTCACTCTACAGCCCCAGTTTGAGAACCACAGCTTATTAACATTCTATGTGGAATGATTGCTGCTTTAGCTTAACACCCTGGAGGATTTATGATAGGGCCAGACTGTCATCATCCCCACATAGTTCATATAAAAACTTGTATTATCATATTGATTACATGTTAGATTCGTAATGTTCAGCTATATATAGGGTTAAATAAAATATATTATCACAATTAATTTCCATATTCCTTTTTAGTTTTTAAATATGGCTGCTAGAAAATCTAAAATGACCTATGTGGCTTGCATTATATTCCTATTGGACAGCTCTATTCCATCTGGGAGAGAGAGAGAGATAAATGTGTGACTACTTTGGGAATATAATGCATCTCTTTACTTTCAGCTGTATTCTTCTCTTAATAGCAACAGTTTTGACTGTGAATATCATTTAAAGGAAATTTCAGCAGTAGCAGTTCTGAAGATAAATAATGACAAGATCCCAGAGCAAGCATCTCTTGGATGGATGAGACAATGATGAAGGAAAGGAAAGATGGCATTTCAGCTGGGATGTATGTGAGGGACCGCGCTTGTCTGGCCTGAGGACTGTGTGTAAAGAGTTGTCAGCCAAGGATGGTGAAAGCCACAATCTCCAGGAAGGTATATTTTGTGGTAAGACCTAGATGTGGATAATTTGCTATGGATTTCTTTTGAAAAACCTCTGAAAGAACATGGACAGAGAAATAAGAAAACATAAGAGGAATGCAACTTTTTAATGATTAGAAATATTGTATTAATTTGTTTTTAATTTCATAAATATCAATTGCGCTTCTATTCAGGTCTATTCGAACCTTTTTCTAGACAGTGGGGAGGGAACCAAAGAAATAAGAGGCCTCTGATGTTTTCATTTAAAGGGAGTAGAAAGATGATAGACAAACAGACAAATGGTTAACACATCAGAATTTTCTGTGAAGAAAAACAAAGTAGAGCAAGAAGATAAAGAGGGAGTGAATGTGAGTTTAAAAGGTGTGTAAGAAATCCATTTTTGAGGAGGTGACATTTGAGTAGAGCCCTGACTGGCTTAGAGAACAAAGGAAGTGGGTAACTGAGGGAAGAGCGTTCCAGGCCAGGGCAGTAGACACTCAGGGGAGTTCAGGTGGGGCTTGGCGGTCTGTATCCGGAGAATAACGAGGGCCCAGTGAGGCTAGCGAGGAGTGACTAACAGAGAGAGTCACAGGGTAAGAGGCTACAAAGATGGCTGGGGTCAGATTGTGCTGAACCTTGAAGGACAGGAAGAGTTCGGGAGTTTATTCGAAGTGAGATGGCCAGCCTTCGTAAAGTTTAAACGTCGTGCAGTATTATCTGGCTTACAGTTGAAAGGGTCCCTCTGACAGAAAGTAGAAGACAGATTGTAGTGGGACAGGAGGAGAGAAAGATTGGTGAAGAAACTGTTTATATAGTTTAGGTAAGAGCTGGAAATAGTTTATACTGAAGGGCTGGGAGTTGTTGTGGTTAAAAATGGTTGAATTTTAAATATATTTTCGAGTTGAATCAACAGATTTTCCTGATGGGTTATATTTGTGGGAGAAATAAATGTTCAAGGATAACTTCAAGGTTTGGGTCTGTGTAGCTAGAAAGATGGAATCACCGTGTATGAAGACAAGGGAACTTGTATAGACAGTAATAAGCCACAGGCTCCTGTTGTAATCTATAGGGCATCCACTAAAGAAAAAGCTAGAAAATGTAACACTAACAAGCTAATAGATTAGAAAATATTTGATTAATCAAAGAGAAAAAAATCAGGAAAAAAGTATAAAAGAGGTGGATCAAGTAGAGAGCAAATAATATAACGGAAGGCATAAACCCAAATATCACTAATTAGTTTGTATGGACTAACCACCCCATTTAAAACCTAGATGACACAACAGTTAACAATATAAATTGAGAAGGAAGCCCAGAAGTAGGGACAGGTAGAAAAGAGTGAAGATTAGAGTCCAGTTTTGGATATAGGAAGTGGAGATGATTAGTTAACCCTTGAATGTGGAAGTCCCGAGTTCCAAAGAGAGGTTGAGCTGAAAATGTCAATTTGAGTCTAGACTTTTCCTAGAGCTACGAATCAGCCACTCAAATTTATTTTTAAACAGTGATGACTGTTATTTTTAACTTATATAAGTGCTCACAAGACATTGTTTTAAAAAATTGAAACATCTCACTCTCACATGTATTAATAAACTTATAACATTTCTTTCCTTCTTGGCTGTTGTACACTGTCAAAGAAGTATTTTACCAAGAGGGAATTCAGACCAGATGGTTGCTACAGTCCTTTTCAAATCTACAGTTCTACCACTTTAAGATGAATCTAATGATCATTGCAAGTAAACCATTTCATTTCTTAAGAATAAAAAGTTTCTCGTTTTGTTTTGTCTAAATTATATGAAACATCCAAGAAGATTTTGCATTAAACTTCATATAAGGAACTCCAAATTATCCTCAAACTCATTAATTTACCTTGATAAGTGGCAATGAGGCAATCACTGATAAACTGTATTGTGCTAGAATTTTATTTTGTTAAAAATATTTGGAGAATTGATTATATAGCCTGTCCATAAAGTATCCAGCCATGAACTATGAAAACTAAGACATTTATTGAAGAATATGCAAATAAAAGAAACATTGTACATAGAAAAACGACACCTCAGTCCCATTCAAACTAGGCAGCTTGGGACCTCACAGAGTTCTTCCAGCATCTTTTCCACTGTTCAAAACTCTTTGCAAAATCCTTTGTTGGAATTGCTGTTAGCTTCTCCATTCTATTTTCCTGATTCTCACTGATGGTCTGAAATCTCTTCCCTTTCAAAGGTGATTTTGGTTTTGGGAAAAGCCAGAAGTCGCAGGGCACCAAATCTGGGCTGTGCAGTGGCTGAATCACCTGAGTGATTTGATGTTTCACCAAAAAACTCTGCACCAGATGTGATGTGTGAGCAGGTGTGCTGCCATGATGAAGCTGCCAATCACCCATAGCTGTGCCATTTTCATTGCATTGTATCTCTCAACTGATGAAGACAATTGAGTTAGTACTTCTTTTTTTAATTACTTTATTGTTGTTCAATTACAGTTATTTGCATCCTCTCCCCCCTCCCCCCAGCCCCACCTCCGCCCCAGCCTCTCCCTTCCCCCTTAGTTCCTTCCATGTGTCCTCTACAGTGCTTCCTTGAGTTAGTACTTCTTATTAACTGTTTGGCCTGGAGGGGCATACTCATGTTGGACAACACATTCCCAATTAAAAGACACAGTTAACATGGTCTTGATCTTGCTGCGACTTTGCCGCACCTTCTTTGGGCGTGAAGAACCAGGTGCCTTCCATTGGGATGACTGGGCCTTCATTTCAGGATCATAGCTGTAGACCCACGATTCATCTCTGATTATGAGCTTTTTGAGGAAATCTGGTTCATTGGTACCAGTTTGAATCAAGTCATTAGCAACTGAAGCATGATGTTCCTTTTGTTGTGGTAGCAGAAGCTGTGAAATGAATTTTGTCATGACACATTTCATGCCATGATCCTGCATCAAAATCTCGGACACAGTAGTGTTTGGAACCCCCAGATCAGCTTCTAGTTCTCGCACTGTCAGTCGCTGATCTTTGTTGATTGCAGCCTGTACACATTCAACATTCTCTGGTATTCTGCTTGTTGCAGACCTGCCAGAAAATAGATCCTTTTCAACAGATTCTCGACCATCTTTGAAGTGTCTGTGCCACACTTCTATTTGCATTGCACTCATTGCGTCATCCCTGAAAGCCCTCTGAATTATCCAAATAGTTTTCATGGAGGAATGTTCAAGCTTAAATCAAAATTTGATGCAGATTCATTGCTCTACTTGCTCAGTCATTTTGAATATAATGGCCACACAGTACACATGCTCACTCAAGGGCATCTACCGCCCCCACTGACTAGTACAATGAAGCCATCATTGTTCACGTGTGCATTCCAGTGCACTCTCCTTGGTTGCCAGGTAACATAGATGCCACACAAACTGTTCTCGTAATATTAACAATGGCTGGACTTTTTCTGGACAGACTTCATATAACCGATCTCTATTTGTTATTACCACCTTATCACTACTTTTCTAAATGTATCATTAAAAATAAAATCTAAATGTGTCTTCCTGATGTGTAGTTGTTATAGTTGTTATTCTAACACAGAGTTCTCACCACCTTGATTTTTGTCTCATGTTCAATGGGTGGTTGTTTTCATGTAAATTTAGCTATTTGTTACATTGAACTTAACTAATATTTGGAACCTAAATCCAGAAAATCACATTTTGCTCTGTTAACTGTTATCGTTCTTTGTAATTTTAGATTGCCAAAATATGTTTGTATATTGACTCTATATTCCAAAATATCAGTTCCCCTTCAAATTTTATGTTAGCATAAAAAATGAATAACTTTCCTTCTGCCTCTCTTAATTCATTTGCAAAAACTTTGAGCAAAATAAAAGAAGAGAATATCATATATGCTTCTCACCTTGTTTATGGTCAGTGACTATCATGCATATCATCAGAGATTAATTTAACTTATGTTAATTGCATTGTATTCTCTACAAAATACAAATAGGTGACAGCTTTGAGAGCCCTAAAGAGAAATAGAGAACACTATGCATAATAGAGGCTTTCTTTTATTTATTCTCCTCAGTTGATGTATGACTTCTGGTTTTAACTCTCATAGGATTCCTAGTTTTTATGAAGTTTTTAGTTTGATCATTTTGAGTGTGATTCTAGTTTTTAAAGATTTTTTGGGGAGATATACAATATGATTTGTAAACATGGGTTGACTAGTTCATATAATGCTTGATCATAGAAAAAATGATTAGTTCCATAGCTAGAAAAAACTGGCTGTGTTTTTGTTACTGAGATATATTAAAATTTCTAAGGGTAATTTTGACCACAGAGTTTTATACTCCTACAAATAAAATGTGAAGCCCTCAACAATTATACAACTCCCCTTAGCTTTGCCAAGATTTAACCCATGATCTTTATTTTACCCAAAAAAGATATGATGTATAACTTTTATGGAAATAAATATATATTATTCTTTTGCTTTTCCTACTGTCGCAAACTAGAACTATCCTCATAAAATGAAGTTAAGTTGTTGAAATGTTACTTATTACCTATGAATATTTCCTAGCTCCCAATTGTCCCCTTTTTTCTTTTTGATCAAAGTTATGTTTTAAACACATTTAGCTTTTCATACTTTCTAGAATTCTTTTCAAATCGAGTAGAATTTTTCAATTTAGATATTCTGGCATGAATGCAGAGGGCTAGACATTTCTTCAGCAAAATTTTGGTCCTCTTACCCTGTAAACTGCTTAACACTAGCTTTTTCTTCCTTTTTTTGACTTTGTTTTCTGATTTTTTAAATTAAATTTACTGAGGTAACATTGGTTAATAAGGTCATATAGATTTCAAGTGCACATTTCTGTGATACATGCTCTGTGTATTGCACTGTGTGCCCGTCACCCACCTTCAAATCATCTTCCCGCACTATATATTGGGCCCCTTTCCCCTTACTGGCCTTTTCCATCTCTGCTCAGATGCTGCTCTGTAGGCCACATCTCATAGTACCTTCAAAGTCCCCACATTTCCGGCAAAGACTCAATGTTCTCATAATGTTTTCTCTGAACAATAATGTCCTATGCTAAAGTGTTCTTCCCATGATATCTTATTCACCACTTATAAAATAATCATTCACTGTTAAAAAACTTTGCCTTGTGATAATATATTCATTTATTATTATTATTATTATATGTAAATGTGCATTGAACACTATATAATGCAGGTATCATTTTAAGTATTGTGAATACAGCAGTAGCAAAATAAAGTATTTTATAATCTAATCTAGTTTAAAGATACTACATTTAAAAATGTATCCACAATTGAGCAGGGTGTGATTTAAGATACCAGGCCTTAAGAGCATGTAAGTGGTTCCCTTCTCTGATTACACGTTGGAATCACATTGAGACCTTTTACAAAAAATGCCCATGCCTCGGTCTCATGCTCATACTCTGGTTTACTTGGTGTAGAGTAGACCTGGGGCATGAGTCATTTCAGAGTTCCCCAAGTGATGCTAAGGTGCAGCTAGGGCTTAGGGCCGCTGCCCCCCACTCCAGCTGAATGCGTGCTGCAGAGCCTTGGTTTGCAGATGCTGACACCTGCTCCTCTGGCAAATGCACGGTCAGTACCTCCTGAGGCTCTTCAGTTTTTCACACAGGATAGTAATAGTTCAACAAGTTTAAAAAAAAGAAGGGGTTTGCTTTTAGCATCCGTTTTCTGTTAGGATCTTTGGTGCTACCAGTAAATGCTAAAACTGTGGACTTTCTGCTGGGTAGCTGCCAGGAACAGCAGCCCTTGGAGTTCTTTATAACTCATTTAATAAATTGATGATCAAGCATCAGTCATCTTCATCCCTAGAAAGTGAATAGCATCCATTTTGTTTCCTTCACAGAGTCCTTTTATGTGATGCCTTGGCCTCTAATCATTACCTTCAGCTTTTCTCTCATTTTAAAGTTGGTTTTCTAAGCCCGGGAACTTTAATTTTTTTAAGCAACAATAAGCAAATCCTGTGTCTACTACGGTTTAAAAAGACAAATAATCTATCAGCACTTAGCTGAGTCTACACTACCAAAAGAGATTATAGAGACATTTATTCTCTTAAATCGAGCTAAAAATAAATATTTTATTTATTTTTAGAGCATGGGGAAGGGAGAGAGAAAGAGAGGGAGAGAAACAGTGTGTGGTTGCCTCTCACGTGGCCCTCACTGGGAACTTGGCGCGCAACCCAGGCGTGTGCCCTGACTAGGAATCGAATCGGTGACCCTTTGGTTCACAGCCCGCGCTCAATCCACTGAGCTACACCAGCCAGGGCTGTGCTGTCTGATTTTTATTTACCTAGTTAAAAGGGTGAAAAAGAGATAGAGGGCTATCCAATCTACATCACTACTTAAAACTATTAGATATATATAGAAGATAGGAATTCACTATTTCGGACAGTCCAATTCAAAACACCCAAAAGATAACAGGTTTAAAGAAATTGGCATATGTTAGTGATTATGCAATCATTCATTTCCCACAGATTTCTTTTTATAGGAACTTTGGAAAATCCCAAAAGAATTGACTGAGTCATTTAAACCACAACAGGTTTCTTTCAACATCAAAATCACGGGTAGGAGTGGGCAAGGAATAATTTTCTCCCTCTCTTTTTTTCTTTCTCTTTTCTTTCTTTTTCTTTCTTTCTTTCCTCTTTCATATATTTATCTATATATGGAATATATACATATAGATAGATAGATATAGATATAGATTTTTTTTAAAGGCATGGGCATCTTGGTTGTGGTTGTGAGTATGCAAAACAGTGACTTCCCTTCCTATGGGTGCCTTCTGAAAAGCAGATCTGACTTCCTCATCAAACCAAAGCATCCTCAAAACATACAAGCAGAGGAAGCATTTTTTCACCATGACATGGGAAAGGGCTGCAGAGATCCACATGGAAACGGACATTTCTTGTGAATGACTGTTTCTACCCCAGCTTGGCTTCTTGCCTAATTCAACAGACATTTAGGTGGCTGTAGAGGGAAATTTTTGTTAAAGGAATCCAGCTCTGAGCTGGACATAGAGCCTTTTTACTGGTGGCCGTATTCCTTTTGCTATCTGGCAAAATTAGCACATTTTTCTTTTAGTTGTTGCTGGGTTTTTGAAAACACTGCATTTCCCAGTAACAGTTTTTTTTCCTCTCTCTAGTAGATAAAAAGAAAGATCTCTTCCACCTACACCATATCATACTTTTGACATCTTAGAAACTATTTTCTCAACCAGGCAGGATCCCCTGAAGACTCACTCTCACTCTCACGGCCTCTTGACAGCTGGCTGAAAACCAAGTGGTCTCAGAAAAGTCCTCCCTTTCCCTGATTGTGTATGTCAGTGGGAGTCTGTTTGCTGTCATCAGAAGGTTCATCTTACATATATGACCATGGGAGTTGTGTGCATGTGTGTGTGTGTGTGAGAGAGAGAAAATAAGGAGTGGGAGTGGGCCCAGTGCCTAATTTTAAGCTTTTAAGAATACTCAAAGTCTGTGATTGAAAAAATTAGAGATTAAGGTGGCACTTCTTCCTCATTTGCTCCTTAGGAAACAATATAAAACCTCTTGTTACAGGCCACCAATTGTATTGATGCAGTACATACCATTGTCCTAATAAAAAATAGACTATCTTCTGCACCGCTGACAGCGAATTGAGACAACCTTTCTGGATGGCATTGGAGCACTACAAGCCAAAAGCATTAGAAATTGTGTATCTGTACTTAGAAATTGATCTTAAGGAAATGCTTATGGGTTTTGTCAACTAGGATTTTTACTGCAAAATAAAAAGTGAAAACAACATAAATTTCCAAAATTTGGAAAATGGCTAATCAACTATGATATGCCCATCTACTAGAAGCTTTTGTAGTTGCATTTTTTTTAAGATTTTGTTTATTTATTTTTAGAGGGCGGGGAAGGTAGGGAGAAAGAGAGGGAGAGAAACATCAATGCGTGGTTGCCTCTTGAGGGTCCCCCACAGGGAACGTGGCCTGCATGTAGTTGTATTTTTAAAGAATATCCAAAGATATGGAGTAAGGTTCTTGATGTAATATAGAGTGGAGAGAAATTAAGGATAAAAAATTACACAGTTCAATGATAACTTTGTATAAATAAATGTAAATTACTAAAAAGAAATAGATAAAAACTTTACCAGTAATTTTCTCTGTAGCTTGGTATTCCAGGTAGGATGGATAGATGGATAATAGATAACTAGATATAGGTAATTTTTTCCATAAGAAGGGAAATGCATTTTATTAGATATATAAAAGAAAAATGTTTACCCAATCTATAAATATTATAAATTATAAACAAATCCATATCAAAGTATATTTAAGAAAACATCGCTTTGGTTTCATAAGTCTAATCACCACAGAGTGGAAATGGCATAAAAAAAGATGAGAAATTCTAGACAGGGCAGAATCCTAAGAAACCACCTAATTCTCTCTACTCTCCCAGGGGAGAAAGAAGAAGCACAGGGAGGTTATGGTTACTTTATGATAAAGCCAGAACCCGTCCCAGCCCTAAGCATTCCGATATGCAACAGACTGAATTTTACTGTAAATGCTGTTATCTTTGTTTATAGGTAAGTCAATTTTGATTAAAGTCTGGATTATTTGGTTGTCATAGTTGCCTCCCAAATGGTGATCTCTTTATTGATATTAGGGGTGGTTTGACGTTCAAAATTCATAAAGGCCGTCCCAATATTGACAACAGCCTCATACATTGTCTGGACGATGTCTGAAAGTGTTGGTGTGCAGCAAGATCTCCTGCCTTTGAATTTGTTGCTGTGGATGCATCAGATTTTTAACATGTATAGTTTTTAATTTGAGGCTGTCTAATAAAAAAGGTAGGGGAAATAAATCAAAATAAGTGATTTCCAAATTAGTAACACAAGTTCCTTTAGTAAGAATTCTTTTTCTAGACCAAATATAAAGCCCTGTAAGATTTCAATAAAAATTTAACCAAATTAATAAATGAATGTTGTTTTCAGAAACACTTTCCTGACTGCATGTAATTATTAGTTATTAGTTAGAATTAGCAGCATTATTTAGATAATTCACACAGGTCTTTTCTTGTAGTGTTTGAAATAATAAGATTTCTCTGAAGAACAAGAGTAGGCTTATTTTTGTTTAAACTTTTCCCCTTTCCCTTGTGTAGATCTCATGTTGCAAGTATTAATTGTGAAAACATCACATAATACCTACCTGGTATTATAACTGTACATTTCAGTCAGTGAGGATTTGCACTGTCTAGGTAGGGAATATTTAAGATAATGCGTTCTGAATAATATTGGGATGGCCAAAATCTTTGTTAGGTTTTCATTCAAAAAAATATTGTTAGATTGTATTGTGACAGCTGTCATATCAGTGTGCATTTAAAAAATATCAAAATTAGTGATTTTTGCCCAGCTGGTGTAGCTCAGTGGATTGAGCGCGGGCTGGGAACCAGGCGGTCCCAGTTCGATTCCCAGTTGGGGCACATGCCTAGGTTGCAGGCCAGGTGCCCAGTGAGGGCCATGTGAGAGGCAACCATACATTGCTCTTTCTCCCTTCCTTCTCCTCTCTCTAAAAATAAATAAATAAAATCTTAAAAAAAAAAAAGTTTAAAAAAAAAATTAGTGATTTTTTTGTGTAGCCATTTTAATATTGAGGATGGAAGAACATATGCAACATTTTCAGAATATTATATTTCATTATTTCATGAAAGGTAAAAACACAACTGAAATGGAAAAAAACAAAAAAAAGATTTGTGCTGTGTATGGAGAAGGTGCTGTGACTGATCGAACATGTCAAAAGTGGTTTGCGAAGTTTTGTGCTAGAAATTTCTTGCTGGATGATGCTTCATGGTCACGTAGATCAATCGAAGTTGATAGTGATCAAATCGAGACATTGAGAATTATCAACAATATTCTCCTTGGGAGATAGCCAACAGACTCAAAATATCCACATCAATAAAGTTATTTGTGAAAATGGAAAATGTCTTTATTTTATGGAAAAAAAACACACGGACTTTTTGGCCAACCCAATACTTACTAATTAAATTTTAATGACCCATCCTTTTCATGAAAACATTAAAATGTTTTAGAATATACTTTACAAATTCAATTAAATTTTTACCATATTTATAAACCACTGCTTTCTTAAGAATAGAGATGAAATGATTCAGGTTTAGAGAAACAAATTAGAGCTAATCTTCAGGTGTTTTTGTTGTGGCCGCTACTTTCTGACCGAGTTGGCGCAGGCCTGTTGTGGCGCTACCTTCAGGGATTTGGAGTCTGGTGAAAGAAGCACTCCAACCTTCAGACTTGCAGAAACAGACTTTACTCTTGTAAAACAGTTCACAGAACTGGCCTCATGGAATGCTCGGTGATCCCACCATGTAGAAGGCTTTCAAATATAATGCATGAGCTTTGGGCAATGTTTATAGACTTATTTTCAGGATTCCTAGAATTGAAGACCTAGGCTTCTTTATGACGTGGACTATCGAATGGCCCAGAGCAGGACTGATGGTCCTGTCCCACCATGGTAAAGTATTTAGTTTGACCATAAAGTCTTTAATAAATTGAGAAGTATTACTTAAAGGCCAAGTTTCCAGTTCTGTTTGATATATTGGAGGATCTGGTACCACTGGGTTCTCTTCCTGTCCTGGCATGAATTGGCTTGTGCTGTGTAGGGGCTGCCTGTTTGGACCAGCCAGGAGCCCCTAACGGGCTGCACCCGACTTATGACCTAGCACGCTGCACTCCAATGTCAATACATTTCCTGCTTGAGCAATATGTATATTTGATTGTTGCCCCCATCAAAGGATGAACGTGTTGCTGGTCCTGTCTTCTGCCCCAGGTATGTTTTGTAACTTAACTCAGTCTGTAATTCTATATTGCATCTGATAGTGCACTGAAATTTCACCAGGCCGATATTGTTGATATCCTTTTAAGTGCAGATTATAGGCTCTCTTTATTCATTCTATCTCTTCTATTTTTCAGAACATGATGCAACACTTCTCTATCAATTTTTCTGGCTACTTCAGTCTTTTTCTCCCTCTTTTCTGATTCTTATAGCCTTTTATTTTTAATCTCTAAGAATTTAGCTCTTAAGATTGACACTATTATATTGCTCTAGCATTCATTTCAGTTGAATGTTAGACATTTTTCTCCATGAAGGGTAAGGATCATGCCTTTTACTAATATTACACATATTACTAATAATATACTAATGTTAATGTACTCACATTCCTGATATTACAGATCTTAGCAGAGTGCTGAGCGCACAGCAGAGCTATAAGTGTACTCATTGATTGAATCAGTATTTTCACTTTTTTGCTATTTAACCTAAAACATTAATTTTCTTCAGCATGAAAATCATGTATTGAACTGTAACATATCACCCATAATACGTAGCAAGTGAAATAATACCAATTTCTCTTTCATGTCTTTAGGAAGAAGTATTTCTAACAAATGCATAATGCAGAAATGTAAGTTCCTGCCCTGAATTTCTATTGCCTTACACGTTTCTTACCACTACTGAGCCAATGTTTTCCTCTTTTAATTTCTCTATTAACTTTAATTAGGCTCCTGAGTTTGCTGGCCAGGTGGGTTTTCCCTAAATGCTCACAACTCCGTTTTGCAGGCTAGCAGGAGCATGAAGTTGAGCCGCAGACTGGAGGCGGAGTCTACCATTATAAGCGGGGGACGTTCCCAGTGCCACCACAAGTCATCTCATCCACCGAGGATTTCCACAGGCAGCACTTTTAATAAGCCAGCCTTGGCATTTTTCAAGGAATACTTTGGGATCCATTTTTGAAAGCAATATTGGTTATGATTCCACAGCTGGAAGATTTCCGAGGCAATAATGTTTGTCCTCTTGCAAACATGCTTGGTCCATACGGCATAAAGAATATAACAACTCTGAGCCACCGGTTTTAAATTTTACAATAGCATATCTGTAATATGTAATTTTCCACCAGCATGGTAATGGGCACACGATAGAAGAATAGTAGGATTAGTTCCAATTCACTCTTTCATTTCATTTTTTTCTTTTAGGAAACCTAAACTTGACTACATTATTTATGTATTTTAGTGCATTAACATAGATTTCATTGGTAATTTTCTTACTCAAAAGGGAAAGAACCGAGCTGAAAATCTTCCTGCGATCCTACAGGGCATTAGATGGTCGCAGGTACTGGCTGCTGGCTTAATAAAAGGATAGGATTTCCATTTACTCCAGGCAGGCTTAATGTATTGTTCTCAGAGTGAGACAGTCAGAATGAGTCAGGAGCCAAAGAATACACTTTATAGACACAAATAATCGTAAATTCAGAATGTCACCTTTAGGCAGAGGCATTTTTATTATTGTTAGTGGAGCTGCTGAGTAGGTTTGATGTTTTATTCTCTTGAGGACTCAATGTTCCCAAGTCCTGGAGCCCTGTCTTTATCAGGCTCGCAAGAAGGGAGCCCAGCCAAACTTGCTTCCTATACTTCTCTATGATTGATAGCAGATGGCATGCTTTAAAATCAACCTATCCATTAGCAGTCCTCAGTGTTTTTACTCAAGGCATTTACAACTGTCTCAGGCAGAAAACACACTCACTCCACGAGCTAGTTTCAGGCCACAGCAGCTGCACAGGTGCAAATCTCTCATTAACTCTTAAATAGCGGTGACACAAACAATGGATTTTTCTCTGACTTTATTTAAGGGAGTATACTTCAAAGCTGCTATGGAATTACTCTCTTCCACAACAGAGCTTCAAAGGATGGAATTTTATTAAAACTGAGCAATACTATGCAATGATATGCTAGTCCAAGGAATATATAGATCATCTGGTGGACGTTATAGTTTAAATGTTGGTTACCATGCACAGCATGGATTTGGGGGTTTGCGAAGAGGTAGAAAAGAAAGAAAAAAGCTCAGCAATGGTCCCTGGCAGCACTCTGGTCCCAGGATACATGCACCTGTGCTCCCCCTGTAGTGCCCCATCCTGCTCACCCCCGACACCCCGCTTGCAAAGGGACCATTCATGCTGAACTTTTATCAGTGTGGTTTGTTTTTACGCAGCCAATCGAATTGCCATGCGCATTACTAGTTACACAAAGGCAAATCAATTTTAAAAGTTAATTTGTTGCCCATATTGAGCACAGGTGAGGTTTATTTGTGAATAAGGGGAGAAAAAAAGCTTTGTAGTTTTTTTAAAGCATTGTTTGTTAATATTAGCAAACACTTAATCAGCTTCTCTTATGACAAGTATTGGTCTAGAATCTCATGAAAATTAATTTACTAAATCTTACCACAACCTCTTGAGGAAACTACTATCAATGTCCCTAATTTTACAGGGTAGGAAGCTACTATGGTATATTATCGTTATTTTAATTAACAATGAGACCCTAATAAGAATATTTCAGGAAAGGAGGGATCGAGAGGATAGATTCCAAGGCCACATTGCGGGGATTCCGTTTCTTGCTTCAGCACACGCTGTAGGACCATGCGCATGTCATTTTAACAGCTCTGTTTCCGATTTCTCTCCTGCTAATAACTGTGCCCACTTGATATGGTTGTTGTGATAATTGAATGAATTAGTGTGTGTATAACGCTTAAAACAGTGCCTGGTGCTTAGCAGGTGCTATCCAAGTTTTAGTTATTGCATTGCCATCACCACCCTTTCTAAAGGTATTAGATTGACATTAAGCCTTTAATGGAAATTAGTCTTCCTTGATTATCTTCTATGTCTGGGACTCTGTTTTAAAATATTTTTTTTGTTCAAATAAAACAATTCATTTGTATTTATTTCACACTGTATTAATCAAACACAGGGTTGCCAATCAGCGACTCTGATCAGCATGAAGTAATAAGAGTTTTCATATGAAATTGATAAGATTTTGCCTCAAAGCAAAGTAATTCGACACTCTAGCTTTAGCAGCCTTATTATTGGCTCCTATGTTATTCCCTTAGGCCTTCTGAAATAATGAAACTGGTTAATGGAGCCCCTCATTACAACCTTCCATGGGTCCCCAATGGCCAATGCTGCTATGATAGGTAAACCTGAGCCAAAATATCTCTTCAATGGGCAGCTGGAAAGGCAAAGCAGTGAAAGTTGTAAAATACGCCCTATGACTATCCTATCCGCTGCTATTTTTTTAAAGGGTAGCTGGTGGTAAAGGATGTTTTAGAAGAAAGCCTTCATAATAGGGACTTGCCATTGATTTCCCAGTGAATGCTTAATATAGCTATTTCAGAAAAATATGGTGGAAGTGCCCAAGTGTGCATGAGGTACTTCTGTTGTAACCCATCTCGTGGTTTCTGCGTGCTTCCTCCCTAGGAGCCTTCGGTAGAGACATTGGTGCTTCCTCGTCTTTATAAGTGCACTCCAGTAAGTTTTAGCATGAATGCACCTATATATAAGGTGAAAAATAAGGTAAGTGACTTGGGAAATTTAAGTGAAGAACAGCATATATTAATAGGAGGTTATTTTTCTTGATGTAGATATTAGAGATACAATGATTACAATGGCAATGACTATTTGATTACATTTCATCTTAATTTCTGAAAAGTAATTCTATATTGGGTGTAGTTATGAAAGATAAATATAGGCCAATGGATATTTCATACTTCTTGCTGTAAGCTTCAAGGGAATTGGCTTGAGATTATTCAAAGCCTTGGCATGCACTTTAGAAGAAGATGGTACATTAATGGTTCTTCTACACTTCATGACTAAGTTTAGTATCATGCTGAATGGGCTTGAGTCAGTTAGATTTACAAACTTTCTGAACAGGAAAGAAAAATCCTAAAGAATGGGGACTAGGAAGAATAGTGCATTATATCTTCTTAGAGAAAAAATTAATTTTACTAAAAATTATTTTTCCAAAAAAACAGATACTAATAGACTAAAAATAGATATATTGAAAAGATTTAAGAATATATTGAAGCATTAAGATATTTTGGGGGCACAATCTGGGACTATATTATTATAGAAGTGCGACTGTGTATTAATTATGTCTACTGTGGAATTTCAAACAATCAGCATTTGGAATGCAGCGATAGAAAGAGCAGAACTGGACATCAGGCTGGCTGCATTCTACAAATAACAACCCATGATCTGTCTATCCTTAGGCCAATTACCCCAGCTCTTTATTCCTAAATGTAAGCTCCCTGTGTTTCAGATTCCTCAACTGTAAGTTCAGAGGGTTGGACTGGAGAAGAAAATCAAATAAATGGCAGGTGGGCTTGGATTCCCCCCTCCCATAGCCATGACAGGCAGCAATAATTGATTACAGACTCTTCCCGCTGAGACAGTGTGAGGCCTTCAAATTCTCAATGCAGTGACCCAAGCAGCCTTCCTGTGGTCCTCATCACTCAAAGTGAACTTGAAATGAGACTTGTTGGCTTTCCCTGTTAGCTGCTAGATGGTCCCTAAAATGCAAAAATTCTAGATTAATAATATTTCTCACCATGAGGTACTGTCTATATTTAAATGGGTAAATGTGTTAAATGGAGAAATAGATAAAGAGTTCACGTGTTGGTGAGTACAGCATAAATGTTTGTGTTTTTATATTGCTTTCAATGACTGCGTTCCTATGAGAAATGCTTCCTTTTAGAGAAATTTTGATATCTTACCATACTAGTTCATTTATTTACCATTACCATTTTAAAATTGTTGAACCTATTGTTTTCTTTTAGTTGTTCACTTGTCCCCCTTTTCAATACAAACTGAAATACCTTTTGCTTGTTTATGCCCAGTCTGCATTCTCCAAATGGATCCAAAAATTGTGTTCCCAATGTTTTCATCAATAACTATTTATCCCTTGAGTCTCCCCCCAACCTCCCCTTTTTTGTTTATTTTGAAGACTTGTTCTTATTTGGCTGAAAAGTTGAAATTAGAAAATTTTGAGGAGTATATATCAGTGTCTGCTCCTCTCCAGGCTCATTTATTGGAAATTTGTAGAAGTTAAGGTTCATTCTCAAACATGGGGCACGATTGAGTTCATTTGCTTTATTAGTTGTGTGTTCATTTGCTTTATTAGTTGTGTGTTAGACAGCAGTTTTCCAACATGAATAGTAGCCTTTGCAAAATGAGGAAATCATTTTTATATATGTATCAGTGAAGTTTACTAAACTTCACTGATAGATATATAACCTATTGTAGTACCTGAAAGAATGACAAATTCTTAAAAATATGTTGTTTAGTACACCTCCTTGCAATAATTCTTCTTTTTAATATGCGTAGTTTCAGGTAGAAAACACAAACTATCCTAGTTTAGAACTTTATTACTATTAAATACTTTATTACTTTTAAATGTTTAATAACACTTTACATTTTATAGAGTGCTTCGTAGTGCCTGTTACTGCCAATCCATTAAGAAAATGTGGTCTTTTTGATGTGATTATGGGCTAAGACTTAGAGGACAGATTTTGACAGTTCCCTGACTCTGTTACCCCTGTTTTGGGTAATAATGACCAGGAGCTTTGTTTCTCTGCAATCAAGCTTTCATCTCTGTAAAATGGGTGCAGTGTTGTTAATTTTGTTTCTGTCTCTATGTGTGTGTGTGTGTGTGTGTGCGTGTGTGTTAAAAAGCAATATTATCCTTGGTTATTTTTATGAATAAGCTCTTCAAAAGAAGAAAACCATGAACATCATGGCATACAAAGTGCTACTTACTATGTCATCTTGGACTTTGCTTTCCACCCTCATGTTCCCTTCCTAACAAAGAAATATGTAATGAAATTGTCCTTGAGCCAGAGGAGTGGCTGGATGGTAGCCAAGGATTTGGGTTAAATCCCTAGTGATGTTTGACATTTGTGTTAATCAGTTGGCTTTCTTATCACCTGGAGTAATGTTAAGTTAGGTTTGTATGTTCAGAACAATGAAACAAGCAAACAGCTTTTTAAAATATTGAACATTTAGCAAATTAACATTTATAAGGCTTCATATCCAAAGGCAATAAAGCATTGTTATAGGATTAAAAATAAACAAAATTTTCACTAACAATAAATAAATATATACTTCAACTTGAAGAAATGTGAGCAAATATATTAACAGTAATTAACACATACTACTTTAAGCACTATTTTAATTGTTTAAAAAAACCCTAATTTTTCTATAGCACATTTACAACAGGGCATTCATCAACCAGGTTCTGAGTGGCTGACTATCAAGTTTGATAATAATCAAGTCAAAGGCTCACTGGTACAATTTCTTTTTGAGAAAATTTCCTGTGACTAGTCTCAGGATGATTAAGCAAAAAAGAAAGAAAGGAAAGAAACAAAAAGAAACTATCGTAAACAAAATAGCAGTATAACTTTATACACAATCTTTATTTTCAAAGAATCCCCAAATGCGTATAAACTATTATTCAAACCATATACAGGAACTGCAGAAGCACAGCCACATTTTGGAGCCAGAAGAGGAGCTAAGTGTCGGCGGGAGAGGACGCTCCTGCTCTGGAAGGGGTGTGGCGTGCAGGACCTCACGGGGGTTTTCCGGCTCCAGTTTCTGCAGCGCTGTGTGGGTGGGATTCCTCGGGTCTGGAGCTGTGGAAGGTGGGAGAGAAGGAGAATGTAGTAGCGGAAAAAAGACGCATGGGAAATAGATGGTTTCTTTTCCTGTCCCAAGTGACTGTGACTGTAGCACCGTCACCAGTTGTCCAGGCTTCCTGCCCCTGGGGTAGAATCGTTCTGACCCCGGGTGCTATTTGAACCAAGTTACTTGAGTTCCCAAATGAAAAACTCTTCTCTTATAGTAGTTTGTTTGTTTTTTCAGAAATAAATATATTAATAATACATTCAACTGGCTCCCACATATTATCACAGAATGTTAGATCAGGGTGCACCCAAGAAGTTATCCAGTGAAAAGGTCCTCAAGGTGAGGACCTTTGAGAAAACTCAAGACTGAAGAGGGGAAGTGCTGAGAGCACTACCTTAGGTCAGTGTCGGAGCCTCTCAGCTGGAAAAGTCCCAAGTGACTAACTAGTTGTATGCCTCACACCATCGTAGGATGACTTCTGAAATTTTTCTAAGAATTATTTCAGCAACTCCATTGACTGACAGGGACTTAATGACCCCAAAGGACAACACTTCTCATTGTTGAAGGTCTCCCTTTAGGAACATTCTTCAGAATATTCATTCTTTCATTTCTCTAATACACATTTATTGAGTGCCAATCATGTGCCAGCCACTAAACGAGGTTTTGGAACATGAAGGAAGATAATCCTAACAGAATAGCACCTACTCTTCAGTTCCATCCCTGCTCCCTTGAAAGGTGGGAGTTTCTTCTTTCTTTCTACTGTGTAGTATTCCATTGCGTAAATGTACCATACTTTTTTAATCCACTTATTTATTAATGGGCACTTATTATGCTAAGTGAAACAAGCCAGGCAGTGAAAGACAAACACCATATGATCTCACCTATTAGAGGACCTTAATGAACAAAACAAACAAACAAGCAAATAGAACCAGAGGCATGGAAACAAGGAACAGTCTGACGTCAGTCAGAGGCGGGGGGGGGGCAAGGGTGGAAAGTAGGGAAAGAAATGGAAGGTTCTAGTCAAGGAACAGGTATAAATGACCCATGGACATGGACAACAGGGTGGGGATTGACTGTGGGAGTGGTGGAGGGGAGGTGGGGCAGGGGAGAACAATGGGGAAAAACTGGGACAACTGTAATGGAACAACAATAACAAAATTAAAAAAATAGCATCTAATATTTATTGAGAGCATGCTACATGTTAGTTACCAGGCACTTTACATGTATTAACTCAATTACTCTTCATAACAAGTTTGTGAGGTGGAAACTGTTATTATTCTCCATTTACATGTACAGAAGACAGTGCAAGTAACTTACCAAAGAGAAGCAACTAAATGGCAGACTAGGGATTTAAATCAGGTGTGCTTGCTTTAGAGCACATGCTCTTAACCCTAATACGATGAACTTCTCTAAGTTGCCAGCTAAACAAATAAATGAACAATTTAATAATTAATTCTTACTAGAGCTATGAAGTTAATAAACAAGTTTCCATAGGAAGGTTAATGGGGACATATCATTAGTAATGGTGTAAGGGTGGTCAGGGAGGATCTCTTTGAAGGAAGGGGGGGTTTCCAGGAAGCAGCTGTGAGAAGAACCCTTGTCAAGGGAAGAGCAAGCTGAAAGTCTTCCCCAAAAAGACAGGGAAGAACTTGAGGGATATTGAAGCCAAAACTTTCTCCCACTGAAATCCCCCAATTTAATTCTACTCTTTAAATTACCAGTATGTCGAGTATATTGAATCCAGGTGCCTTACACATTTGGGATAAAACGGACTCTTTTCCACATAAGGTATTATATAAACCATAGATCACTAAATTTATAAATAGACCTTTGCCTTTTAATAAAGACCTTTGTAAAAACAATTAGTTTTGTCCTTTACCTCTGCTCCTTTTATTTTATTTTTTATCACCTTGCTTGCTGCCCCCCTTAAAAAATCGTTTGTTAAAAATTACCTCCACTGATCCATGGCACATTAAAGAAAATAATTAAAATATTTTCAGAGATTATTATGTATCAAGCATCATGAAATTGCCTTATATATATTTATCTCATTGAAATATCACACTTAAATAAGTTGTACCATTAAATAATTCTATGCATTGAACGCAGGAAGATTAAATTTGCCTAAGGCCCTCTAACTGGTTAGCAGCAAACCCTGGATTTGAAATATTTGTCTGCATGATTCCAAGAAGTTCCCATCACTTTTTGGCCCATGACTCACCCTAAATGTATATATAGCTTTACTTCTGACAGAGGCTTTCTAAGACAGTAAGGAAACTCAAGTGTGGTTGAGGACCTGTTTTTTTTTAAACATATATATCTCTGGTGTGAGGATGTGCCTTACAATTGATGCCATCTTATAATCCAGTCATGGCATAGATGTCATTGCTTATTTATGAATGCCCTTAGTCACAGGTAATTATGTTGTTTTATTCCAATTGAGGTTTATGGGGAAGTTTGGAATTACATATGTTGAATGTAATAGCTTTTAAAAATGCTTTCCTGATTGTTGTCTCAATATTTGCTGTTGACTGGTTGTGATCAGGTCAAGAAATATAAAATCAAAATGTGCAGAATAGTTTCAAGTGATTTGGAAAGAAATTTAGAAACAAAGGGTCAGCCCTCTTAAAGAAATGTTCTGCTGGCATATATAAAGCTACTGTGTGAAAACATTCTGATCGGCGAGCGTGCACCAGATCATCATTTAATTAAAATCGCTTTTATTTTTTTAGTACATAGGATAATCCTCAGTGCTAGAAGCTATGGCATCTCAGAGCTGAACAATAATAATAATTGAACAACAATAAAGTAATTATTAAAAAAAAGAATAATAATAAATGATTTGAGCAAATCCACACAGAACGTACTGACAGTGGACAGTGTCCACAATCACAAAACTCATAAAGGATACATACACCAGACTCCTGATTACTATACTATCCTGCCTTTTAGTAGATCAGTGAGAAATCATTTCTCTCTACTACACATGTCAAAGATGAGCCAACTTATTAATTGTACTAAAAATGAAAATATATTCTGCAAGTTACCTAGATAATACTATATAACTTAGAACATGATATAACAAAAATACATATTCTATCAATGTTGACTATAAGCCCAGGATAAGACATTATGCTTTCAAATAGTAATATTGACTTGATTTCCTACATTTAGTGTTTAAGGACAATGAATTAAAAGGGTGGGCATGAGATAGCACATAGTGTTTCCATTTTTCATGCTTGGTGTCTCCCACATTGTACTGCTTTTTCCTGAGGCATGAGACTGGTAATCTAACATGTCAGGACACCTAGGCTTGGGTATAAAAAGTGAACAGAAACACCACATTACCTTAGCATAAGAACAAACAAGAAACAACAAAACTACTTAGGAAGGAGTTAAAGAGTTTTTACATGGAAGGGTGTCCTTGAAATTAAATATTTTTCTATGTAAGTTGACATTTAAAATGTGTGACTTAAGAGAGATAAGAAGAAAATTGTGAGAAACATAACCTTAAATATTTTGGATCACATTTTCATGAATTATGCAGCATTTGGCACAACTTTTAGGAAACAGAAACACTCTGGGGTAATAGTGAATATTTGCATGCACTTTATGTGAACATATATGCACACTTACACGGTTCTATTTTTGGTATAATTACTAGATAGATAGAATATGTCTATGTAATATTGTTTTATATGTAACATTTCCATCCTGGGGACTAAATGTTGGTTCCTTAAATTTGTTTTTGTGAATGCTTCCATGCTAAACTCATGGATCACAGACGTTGGAAAGCAAAATGTTGTTTTAATTTTTTATAGGCAGTCCAAATGTTTTTAAAGAAGTCACTCTAGAGCCATCCTTAAAAATGGCATGTTGTAGAGGAGACAGTATAAAGCACCAAAAGAAATAAAGCGAAACTATGTTATCATTGGCTATCCTTTAAACATATTAAAAACCCTCAGAAGAGATAATCTACAGTAGGGAATAGTGCTGTGTTGGCACAGAGTGTACAGGATGACCTAATGGGTCTTTTCCGTCTCTAATTCCTGCGATATTGCAGATCTAGGAGATGGAGCCAGCAACTGCTTACGACACAACAGAGGTCTCTCTCTCTCCCTTTTTCTCTCTACTTTTTTCCTCTTCCCTTAAAATAAACCAAAACTGTGAGAAACTAAGAGAAGTCGGGACTGGCCCACTTTTTAGAGGCAGATTGTGGAAAGTATGAAGCACTGACTTGACTGTGAGCTGCAAGCAGAGAGGCCTGAACCGTGTACACTGCAGGCAGTAGTTAAAAAAAGGGAAAAAAAAAAAAAAACTTGAAAAAATGGGTGTAACCCTGGGCTTTGATACAACTGGCCTTTCAGCCCCCACTTGAGATTTGAACATCCCCAAGGGAAGCTGTGGTTTGGAATAAGATCGTGCATTTAATTTCACTCAGAGAACTTATTGGACTTGGCACCAAAAGAAAGAATTTGCAGTATATTTTTTGTCATGATTAGTGGCCCCCTCACCACAACATTTGATTATTTTGGAAAGGGAAAAGTTAAATCCTTGTAAAGTTGTGATTTACAATTTGCGAGCATCCAGGTAGGGAGCATGCCTTCTGCCAGCTTGACCATGGGATCCACATTTTATTCTAGCTCATTGATGTGAGAAAACAAAACAGTTCTGTGGGGGGAAATAAACTTGGAAATCTATCCCTTGATTATCCTGGGAGATTTTTCTCTCCACACTACATCTTCTCTCCGTCACGTTGATTTTGGTCTCCGCTGGAACTTGTAGAAAGGAAACTGGCATGTGGCTGGTTTACTTTTCATTTCTAATCTGTAGTATCTGGTATTTTTATCATTTGATTTCTTTGCCCTCACAGTTATGTAAATATTGAGGCAGAGGAGTTAAAAGGAGGTTCTAATTTTATACCTGAAAATAACTTTCACTGCACATTGTTTTTTCTCAAGCTTTATAATTAAGATTGGCGAGCTCATGGGTATTTTAATACTTACTAAAATATACCCAAATAGCCAAAGGGAAAGTGAATGACCAAGTGGGTAGGCTGATGAATATTTTCCTGGTTGATGCACAACTTTCCCCACAACTGTGATGCTTTATCCTTTGACATTAAGAACACTGTTTGCAGAAGTAACATTTCTTTGAACACACAGCTTTCTGAAGTGATGTTCAGCTGCAGAGACTGAAGTTGGGTAAATGGGAGCATCAGTGCTGAGAAGAGCCAGGCAAATTGGATTCTGTTATAGTGTCGTGCACGGAAACACAGTCAGCGAGGTCTTGAAATAAATCTTGAAGTGGAATTAATAATAATAAATTCCACCTCTTCTGCTACTTTTGAATTGTATTTGGTCTATTTCTAGTTGGATTTGTGCTTGTTGGAAAACCATTTCTAATGTTTAAGCAGAGATTTCTCACCATGCTTACTAAGTGAAAGCAATCTTCTGAATAATGCAATGTAGCAATGTTAGTGGTATTGTTGGCAGAGGAAAAACACTTTTTTCTCTTATTCTGGACGTGGACAGGAGACGAAGATAAATACAAGAATTGCGTTGGTATTTGGGAAGTGCTATACTTGTCCCAAGTTGAACATGGTGGTTAAGGGAATGGATGAGTAAGGACAAAAAAAAAAAAAAAAAAAAAAAAAAAAAAAAAAGGAGCCTAGGTTTCTAACTCAGTTGTTTGTATAATTTGGGGGCAAATTGTTTATTTTCCCTAAGCCTCAGTGTTCTCATCTGTAATATGGAGTAAGTAAAAACTAATGAATTTATTTGAGGGAAATGAAAGGAGTTAATATAAATATATCATTAATGGTATGTAATGATTGGCACATAAGAATTCACTATCAACTATGATAGTTGTTCAGTATTAACCTTATTAGCAGGATGTTTCTAGGTTGTATTAGCAGTTTATGTATTGTGGTAAATTTAGATTCAGTTTCTCTGTGGAAGTAAGATACAAAATCTGCCTTCTCTTTCCACTCTCACTGATTCAATGACAATGAGTCAGTGATTTTTCTTGTTTAACCTTACCTTTGCCATTTGATTGTGAAATTTGGATCAGAAGCCAATTCATTCTGCATTAAAAAGACCTCTTTCAACTTACAGTGACAGAAAAACAACACAAGCTTTCTTTTGTAATTTCTATGGTTAAAATTCTGCCCTGTTGGCTCTTCTTTTTGCTTCTTCTCCAGGTCATTTCACACACACACACACACACACACACACACACACACACACACACACACACACTTTCTCTTTTGCTCTGGCCCTACCCTCTCCAGGACTTACTTTCCTCTATGATGGTTGCATCTTAGGCAAACTGACTCCACATGATGGCAAGTATTTCTCCAGCCTCAGTGATCTTAAAGGAAGCAGTCCTCGAAGATGCATATGCAATGATGTGGCTCCGAGACCATTCCCATAGCAAAGGCTAGCTTTTCCGCTGAATATCTGTAATAGATGCACATTGACGAGTTACCACCTGTGGAAAATTTCTCTCTACATATGCTTTTCTTTATCAATGAACAATTTTGTAATGCCCTTGCCTAAAATAATGCAACCTTCTTGTATATACAATAAACAGATTCACCCTTCTAGAAGAGACACAAACCCAAATCTCCCCATTACTGTATCCCAGGTCCAAGTTCAGGATCTTTGCGGGTTGTATATTTGTCTTGAGTCTGATGCCAAGGCAGCAATTTGATAGTCCACTCACTGATGCCAAATGGTATTTTCAATCATGGACAATGGAGAAGGAAAACGGGATGATTCAGAACAGAGAAGGGCAAACAGCTTATCGTGGTCAAGAGGTTTTGGCATCTACCATACTCTGGTGGACTAGAGTAGTCGGATCTCTTTCTTCTGGTGGTGGAGAGGGTTCCACAGTCAGCCAATCTGTCTGATCTGAGATCAACTGTTGAGAGATGACCCTTGTCCCTTGTCAGTTATATTCTTATCTCAGAGGACAAAGGTTCTCCTACTATGACAAAGTAACTCATATCACTCTCACAAAGCACTAGTGCCCTGGGGACTGGCTCTGGGATTAACCATTCCAGAGCTTTATGTGATGGTCTTTGAGTTTCTTTGATAAACACCTTTAAAAACTCATCAGCTACCTGTTCCTTTGTTTGCTTTACTTCAAGAGTTGCACAATACTAAGATGCGTATTTTTCAACTTCTAACACTTTTGAAATTAAGAAGTGTGTTACAATCAGCAGCAGCTTAGATAAAATAAGGTAATTCCTAGAACCAATAAATGCATGGAATCAAGGGCTAGATTCTAGGCCCTGTTCTGGGGGTTCCTTTACTTAAATAAGAGCCTTGGCGTGTTCACACCTCTCCTGCTGCCTACGCTGCTAACAAGTGCACTAACGAAGGCAAAAATTCCTACAAAATTTACTGCTTACAATGATTAGGAATGTGGAGGGATATAATGGACAAAGCCAAAACATATTAACATGCCAATAATTATCTATATGATTTTATGTTTTGTACAACATATTGAACTTTTATTTCTTTTTTATCATTTCTTTTGAAAATTTTTAAAGACTTTATTTATTTATTTTTAGAGAGAGGGGAAGGGAAGGAGAAAGAAAGGGAGAGAAACAGCAATGTGGGGTTGCCTCTCATGTGCCCCCTACTGGGGACCTGGCCTGCAACCTAGGCATGTGCCCTGACTGGGAATCGAACCAGTGACCCTTTGGTTCACATGCCAGCCTTCAATCCACTGAGCCACACCAGCCAGTGCCATTTACATTAGTATTTACATCATCTAGGATATCTCCTACACCCTCTTTCAAAACATCTCTTCCTACCACTCACAGAGACATAAGCAAGGTTGGATTTGATTAACGTGGTTAGGATTGAATCATTTTTTACATGCCAGTAAATTTACCGGAGCTGTCTCTATCCATAATTTCCATTGAAGTATTAAACTGTAATTTGCATTTAAAAAAATTGACATCAGTAAAATCCACATAGTCTTTTGCAGATTGTCTCTTCTCAAACTATTGCATTTATTGTATTTACAAGGAGCAGAGCTTAGTGTCTCTTATGACATAGATGATTTATCAGTTTTTTCTCCATCTAGCCCTTCCAGTTCCGTGTTCATTTATTGTACCAACTTCCTTTTCAATCGTATTTGAGTAACTCATACTTTCCTGTTCATTAAAACACACCTCTATCAAAACCTTTATCAAGGAACGGGTCTGGTGTTAATTAGTTTTACTCTGATTTGACTTAAAGTCTATCCTAATAGTGCTTTCCTTTTATCCTGAAATATTTAAGGAAGACATTCTCACCGAGCAGACTTAAGAGTCGACATCACTCTTTTTCTCTGATGCATGACTAGTGAAAATACTGCTCATACGAATTAAAAATAAAACTGAGTTTAGAGGATGGGTTAGATGAAGATCTAGAACTATCATTACCCAACTTAATCATAAAAAGTGTCTGAAGCATTAAAACTTTTCCTAGGCCTCTTACAGACTCATGAGGTCAGACTCTCCAGAATAAGATCTTGAGAACCATTTTTTTAAAATGATCTCTGCAGGTAGTTCTTGTGACCAGGCAAGTCAGTCTCAACGAAGCCAATAATGGAGAGGGCATGAACACAGGAGAGCACAACGGATGCTGCAAGATCTACATGATACACAAAAGTGTAAGACTTTGATCTATCTCCTTCAAGTATATTTAGAGATGGTATAATCACTGAAATTGTGTTGTTCCTTTTAGGGTTTATCTTTCCTATAGTGCAAACTTTAATGTATCAGAGAAGTGGAAGGTTCTATGGAGTTTGAAACCAGAGAGAACACATGAGACTACATCCTACAAGATGTGAACGCGAGGAGTCTGTGGGAGACAGACACACTGGTGTGTTCGTACACGGAGACAATCCCTTGGTCTTGTCTCATTTATGTCCTGCAGAGTGACTTTTCTCCAAAGTTAGCATTTCCTTGCTTACATTTGTTCATGTACTTTCATCTTTCTTTTTAAAATAATGTTATTCATACTTTTCCAATTAAAAAATAATTTACCAATATAACTGTATGGATTCAAGTAATGAAATGTGATGATTTAATATACATGTATATTATAAAATGATGACCAAGACCAAGCTAATTAATACATCCATCACTTCACATAGTTAACTCTTTCTCTGTGTGTAGTGAGAGCACTAAGGTCTACTCTCCGTAACTCAGAACTTTGCAATACTGTATTGTTAACTACAGTCACTATGCTGTATATTAGATCCTCAGAACTTACTCTTCTTACCACTGGAAGTTTGTACCCTCTGGCCTACATACCCCCAGCCCCTGGCAGCCGCCATTCAGGGAGAATTATGCCAGGTGAAATAAGGCAGGCAGAGAAACTCGGATTCTGCATGGTATCACTTACATGTGAAATGTATATGTAAATATGTGTGTGCATATGCACACATACATACACATAAATATGTAAAAATGCCTTATGTATTTCTTTACATAATGCTGTGTTGCAAATATTCTGACAGAGTAATAAAACTGAGATAATCAAAGATTTTAACAGAAGATATATTCTGTCTAAACTGTTGTTTCCTTGTTTAACCTGGTTCCTTTCTATAACAAATATTCAAACCACTTTGTGATTCATTCAAAATTTCTGATGTTAATTATTTAATTTCTGTCTTTTAGATGGGTTGCAAAACTGGGTTAGTACATAAATTCTATATTCCATTTTAGTTTCTGCTCTATAAATCAGTGGCCTGTTACTAGTAGCATTTCTGTAAGCCTAAAAAAAAAGGAGAGAGAGAGACCGAACTGCTCCAGGTCTGAGATCATCATTCTTCTGGCTCTCCCGATATCCTTGTGTAATAATTTGTGATCCCAGCAAAAAGAAAGAGTTAAGCTTATTCTCCTAGTTGGCAGAAACTTTGTAGTTTAAAATTACATACTGACTCTGGTGTAGAGACACAAGAAATTATAGAGCAGACACTGCCCAGGACAACGTATAATTTAAAATGTACTAAAGAATGTATACCGCATGGCAAAGTAAGTGAAGTGCTTCTTCAAATATAAGTGTTTTGCATAGAAAGGCAGTAATTATCCACTCCTAGGGCAATGTTTGCATTCATTCTAAATCAATATTTACTATTCATTTCTTGTGTTCAACAAAACAGGGATTTAACTTTTTAAAAATTTTAATGAAGCACTAAGACTCCAATAATTCTACAATGTAATTGTCTTCATATGAAATATTGCTAAATGGTGTTGCTATTTCCAGAAAGAGCAGTGTGAAATGGAAGGGTATCCCTATTTGTGAAATGTTATGTTGGGAACGTTCAATTCAAACTCAGCCAAGCAGGGCGCCTCACCAGTTTTCAAAGATAACTTAAGCTGTCTCTTCGGTAAGGCCCTTAACTAGGATCATTCAGATGAATCTTTGCCTTTACATTTTTTCCGCTTTCTCCTAAAGCACATGTCCTGATAATGATTCTATTTCAACTCAACTATTGTCTTTTGAGAGGTATGTGTGTGTGTCTGTGTGTATAAGAAACTCTTCTATGCATTTTTTTCCTGTAGAAGAACAAGATTTATTCTCCTTTTAGCCTCCCAATTCCTCATGATTATTTAGTTCAAAAGAAGCTCAAGGAAAATGCTGGAGGAAAAAACAAGAAAACAGGACACATGAATACTGTGCTCTGAGACAAGACTGAAGGTCTCCAGCATGTTTTTATTTATAGAGCTTATGATCTGATCATTCTATGACTTTTCTTTGGAAAATGACTACAATTTTTTATTGCAGAGTCTAAAAAAGAAATGAACAATATAACCATATGTTATATTATGACATGAATACGCTTTTTCTCGGCAACACGAACAGTAATGGCTTTGCCCCTGCATTTCAGGTCCTCAGTGCACACCATTATATTACCAGACGCGACCCAGATGCCCAAGTCTCCTACCAGCTTGTATCTTTGTCTTCAACCTCCGTGTACAGTGTAGGACCCAAGGTTTCCGTTGTTCTTCCTTTGCCTTTTTTGTTTTTGTCATTGTTTGGGGAGGAGGGTGAGTGGGACCAAGGAGACACCTTTTTTGAAAACTCTACCAGTGTCATGAGGTTTTTCAGAGTTTATATTGATCAGCTTTTTCACATTAAATTTAATCAGCATTGTATTTTTAAATTCACAGCTTCTGTAGTCTCTATTATTTAGAATGTAAGTTAGAGAAGGGGACCAAAAGTAAATTATACGCCTTTATAATCTCACCCCTTCGTTTGTGTTGCTTCCGTGACTTTATAGTGTTTGCGTCACAGCTGTGTGCAGAGGGTCTGTACTGAGGTTCGCTCTCTGTGCCTTCATACCATTCATAATTCATGCAAGCTCTTTGAGTGAACTACTATTTGGGATGCACTCTGGGGACAAATAATATCATTTATGTATTGTGATTGCTACTCTATTCTATTTTGCTTTTTATTGACAAGAAACAAGGGTGTTGCTTGTAGTTTTAAAAATAAATGGGGTGCAGAAATTGTTCTTCTGTGTCTGAGAGAGGCACCTTCTTTCCGCAGGAAATGCTATTGTAAACTGTACTCTTATAAATGGCGTGTTAGTTCTCAAGATATTCCTGTCTCAATGTATGAAGTAACAAAGTGTTCCTTTAGTATTCAGTGGAGAGAGCCAATGGGAAAGCAGGTGGTTAAGGACACGTTCCTTAAGTCTGGAAAATCAATGGGACACTAAAAAGGGAACTGAAGTGGACCGGAAGAAACCTCTTGAGGGTCATTTAAAAAACCAGAAACTGATTATGAACAGAGCTTTTACCCAAGAAACTGGAGGGGGCCAGCAAACCCATTCTACTGCACTCCAGTTAAATGTCTAATAGTTGAGACGTTTTCTGCACAGCCCATAAAGGATAATGAGGAAGGCTTTGATAGCTTTAAAGAAAGTCGCTCTGTGGCCTCTCACAGAAACATGATCTGAGTGTGAGAGGCAAATGCTTGCAGACCCCAGAATGAAAAGGGGCAATGCCAGCTAGGTAAGGAAGTTACCTTGCTAATTGCACAGGAAAAGGGTCCTGATGTGAGTTTGTACCTGAGGGAAAAATAAAAATAAGGGATGCTGGACTATAAAATCTAAACTCTCATTTGCTTACGCTGAAGCCTTCTGGAGACCTTGAAATTATCTATGATTTCACTTCTGCATGATAATTATTTAATGTAGGTCAAATTAAGGATTAACCTGAATTCTTAATTTTATTACATTGTGTTTTTTGGATTATGAATCATTTCTTGCATTAGTAAGGGTTTTAAAAATGATTACATTACTTATATCCTATTGCAATCATTTTTGAGACTATTCTTGTATGTAACCACCCCCAACTCCAGAAAAGATAAACTTCATGAATAATTAAAAAAGCAAAAAGAAAAAGAACACTCACGCTGAAGTATTTATATTAAGTTTGGTAATGAAGAAAACAAGTTTCGTTAACTGTTCTTTTTATGATGCCTTTGCTACTCTTAGCAAAAGTCTATTAAAAAGAGAAACCCTAAAATCCTCTCCCAAGGCACTGAGGACACTTGCACTGACCTTGTATTCACTCTTTCAGAATATGAGACAGTTACACTGGATAAAAGAGGAGTTGAATACTTCTATTCATAGAAGTAATTAGCTACACTGTTAATAAGCTAGTACACCATGAATGAAGTAATGCTTTCTCCTGGACTTTAGGCAAGAATCAATCAATCAGTTGATTACTTTACAAATGTTGATTGTTCACCTTGTTGGCATGACCCCCAAAGGAGTGTTAAGAATTAGCTGAAACAGGACAACTAAAAATTGAATAAAAATAATAAGTGCCTCAAATTATTCCTAATTTATGCACACTCCTACAAAAATTCAGTGCCCTATGGGGACATATCCAGTAAGGTGGCATTCCATAAAAATCAAATAACAATGTTCTTTGAATTGATGATCTAAGAAAACAGGCAAGGGAGTGTCCTCGGCCCCTCCCTGAAAGCCTACAGCTTACATTTACATGGGCTGGTTATGGTCCCCTCTTTATCCTGGCACCCCAGTCCTGGATGGCCCACAGACAGATGCAAGATGGTCACTGAGTCAAAGCTGGTCATCACCCAGACCTGGACTGGTTCCGGGTCGAGTGATGTTCAGTGCACTATCACTGATGGTCTCCTCTTATGATTATTTTACTATGTCAGCAGTTCTCAAACTTTTTGATCTCAAAATGCTGTTACACTAAAAAATTATTGAGGACATTCAATAATTGGGCATTGTATCTATTAATACTTCCCCTCATTTAAACTGTTAAAGTATTTATTAATCTGTTATTAAAATAACAAATCTATTACATTAATAGAAATGCTTTTAATGAAAGACAACATGTTTTCCAAAATAAAAAAATATTTAGTGAGAAGAGTGGCAACTTATAATAGAGAGAAATGCATCTTCAAAAGCTATAAAAAATTAATAGCTAGACAGTTATAAATTATAAGTATCAGTATTCTTTTTAAAAGCAACAGATGTTATTAAGCAAAATTTAAATTTATTGAGGACTAGCCAGAGATAACAGAAATGAAGACGAGAACATGGAAAACAAGATTTAGAAAATGGGCATGAACAAAATAAGTTCTGGAGAACCAGATAGCATAAGCTACAACAAACACAGTGCAGCAAGGACTGGCCTGGGGCTGGGGCTGGAATCTATTGCCACTGTTAGTACGTAAATATGGTATCTAACCATCTCTGCATCTATATTCGATCAAGCTTTAAAGTCCCAGAAGAAGGCATCTGATTGGCTGAGCCCCGCATCCAACACCACCTCATCTGCTGGGACAGAGAAAAAGGTTCCAGCTTTCCTAATGGGAAACCACCACTACCTCCCACCAAAACTCCATTCTCCAAAGGGAAACAGAGACACAATAGGAAGGGCAAGGGGCTGGATGCTGAGTAGAAGAGCAACAACAAAGATGACAAAGATTACTATGAGATAATAGCTAGAAAGCTGTGACAATCTTCTAAATAGATATGAATTTGAATAAAAGAGGAAAACGAGCACCACCTTTTTGGTGCTGCCCAGGCTTCTTCACAGGAAGCACCAAAAAGGAGGTCATGGGTAACTTTGGCAAGAGCAATATGAGCAGGATAAAGGTGCTGGAATAGATTGAGGAGTGAGAGTTGGGTAACAGAATGAACATAGCAAGTGTAGGTTATCATTTTAAGAAGTTTAGATTGTAGTAATATAAGAGGAAATTGGCATTTATGATTTGGAAATATTCAGAGAACATCAAACAAAACAATTTTGCCCTTAATCAAGGATTTTCTAATTCTGATGGTCCCAGAAACAGTTCTAAAGCTTGAATGACCCTAGCTGGATGAATTTCGATATGTGGGCAATTACCCATTCATTGGAATCCCTCCTTCTTTTTTCAGGACAAAATAATTTGCTCAACTCTGTAAGTGGCTTCACTTTTGTCTCTTAAGGTCTTGGCCACATGATTTATCACTTTGATGCCTCAATGTATGTTGTTGTTATGTTTGATATTGTCTTTGTATTTTTCTCTCACTAAAATTTCACTAGGACTTCAAACACATGGGAGGTAGGGAGCTCTTTTCTACCCCACAGTACATGCTACAAGATGAGGCATGAAATAGTGCCCATGCTCAGGGAATATTGACTGATTGGTGATTGACTAAAATGACATTTACTCACAAATTTCACAAGAAAAAAATATGTTTTTGTTTCTGTCCTTGAAGTTTCATGGGTACCTTCTCTGGTCTCTTTTAGTATCTCTTCTATGCAGAGCTATTATGAAAATGCATGAAGAAAAACATGCATTTTTGCATTTTAAGATAAAATAAACTTTTAGATTGGAAACTTCCAAAACAAACTGAAACCAATGAAAAGTGTATTTTACTGCTTTATACCTAAAAATGGCACTGCCCAATTTAAGCTATTTTTAAAACCTGTATATTCATGCAGCTTGCATACCAAAATGAAAATTGGTGAGCTATAACCCTTTGAAAAACAGGGTTTATAATGGAAACAGTAATTGACCCTTAAGTACAACATCAAAAATACAATACTATATAATACAAAGCCCATGGCTTGGGATCCCATCTCTGCTCTAACCTCAGACTGGCACACTAACCCAACACCACAAAGCCAACTAATAGTTATATTCTGAGATGTTTTTTTTCTTACATGGCAGGGAATGGATATGTGATCCAATAGCCACATGCAGCTAAACTTCACACAACCAGTACCCAAAACGTCTCTAATGAACTCACAACTCCAGAACTACAAATCTGTTAAATAATTGGGCTTGCTTGGAGAAACCATTTATTTATTTATTTTTTTAAATAAGAAAAGAAAATAAAAACTACTGCTATCCCAGAGGTTGTGCTATATTGCATCATGGACTTTGGGTATGTGACAATGTAACATTATACCACAGGATGCTGTGAGGGTAGAATGACCAATTGTCAGGAAAGCTCACGGAATTGCTGAAAATACTCTAGAAATATTTAGAGTTGTCTTCAACTTTGTTCCAGTTCATAGTTGGTCAAGTTTCCCATTTTCCAAGCCACAACTATCCATTTTTATCATGAGAAAATGCAACCTAAAATTCAGAGAAAAATGAAAGTATTAAACTGGCCTAATGGGGTATGAAGGGTAAATCCACATTCCGGGTTGCGCCTGGCTCTAGGCAAAGAGGGGAGTGTACATACTAAGGATCCTAACCTACCCTGTTTTTTTTTTTCTTTATGGGAGGGAGGGAAGGGGTTAAGGTAGTTTGTTGCTAAAGAAAGAAAGTTCAGAGATTCCTTTCATTTTAAAGTTGAAATGTAAGAACATTGCCAGCTTATTCCTTTAAGAAGCTTCCAAAGAATTTGTCAGCTAAGAATAGTCAAGATTTTGCCTCTTAAAAATGTCATCTATTTGCACAAATCTTCGATGTTTTTCAAGGGACAATCAGCAGGACTTTCTGATGTTTCCTTGTTGGGTTTTCTGTTTCTGCTTCTCCCTTAACAATTAGCGAACATGGCAAAATAAAAAGGAGTTAAACATTACTGACTCTGTTGATATTACCTCTTAATAAACACCCCATGGAGAAAGGACCCTAAAAGAAGGTTGGAATTTGGACAGAGAGGGGTATTTATTGTGCAGAAATTTTTAGATTTTAGAAATGAGAGTGTATATTCTGGGGTTCAGCAATTCTGCTACTTGCAATTAAAATATTGTTTTTGTATAATGACACAAAAAACTAACATGGATTTTAAAATTTCAGTGCTCAAAAACAACTAAAGTAAGTCTGATGTCACAATTGAGCACTTTTATGATTTTTTCATGACTTTCTTCAAATGCTAAGATCTATCTCAGATAACTTCATGGTATGTAATACCACTTTTATGTATTCAATATCATACCCCAAAACATATAACCCCAAAGCATATAGACCACTTCCACATACATATTGGGACACCAACATACACTTTCTTCTCTAGTTTCTTTCTTTTCTGTTCCTTCTTTCATTCCTTATAATTCTTTCATTTACTGATTTTGCTTCACCCTATTTTTTCCCCTCTGTGAATTCTATAATTTTATTCATGGCTTATTACACAATACATAACTAGTTATGTGGTAAGACAAAGTTTTGAAATATGAACTGATGCTTTCCTTTTTCCTTGTAACCTTTCGTCCTTTCTAGAAAAGTCAGGGAAGAGATGCATCAAAATGCAGAGTAAAAATTAGTAAAGTCTTAGCTTCGGAGCTTCAGAAGCCAACTTTTGGGGGGATAAGGAAAGAACTCAGGGCATAGCCAAAATATTTGGAAAACTACCTATTAAGTAAAGAGCCAAACTTCCCTGCGGCTCATTAGATAAAATACTCTCAGGCTGGGGGCATGAAGAAAGTTGGAAAATAAAATTTGAGTGTTTAGAATGGGTGGGTCCCTGAGAAAATAAAAAAGGCCTGGTTCCAGTCTCTTTGGCTGACTCCGGATGGGTGGGGAGAAAGCATAAGGGGTGATAATGTGTGCAAGAATAACCCAAAACAGGATTGAGTACAAGTACAAAGGACTTACATAGACCCATGGCTTCACACAAGGGCCCAAAGATCAGAGTCATGGCCAGAAGGAGAACCTCTGAGCTTTCCAATGTCCTGGTCTTCATCCCACATGTTCACACAGGTTGTCTGAGTCCTGCATGCTGAGCTGATTCAGGACTAGTGTCTCTCTCTGTCTTTCTTCTTTTGCAGTTTTCTTTCAGATCCTTGCTAGCCCCATAGATGCCTAGGGTCATGGAATCTCTGAAAGGCTTTTGCCATAGTCTTGCCTGTATTGATGCAGATGGGAATTATTCTACTTCATGATGTGCAAAAAAAAAATACCATATGACCTCACCTTTAACTGGAACATAATCAACAAAAGAAAGAAAGCAAACAAAATATAACCAGAGACATTGAAATTAAGAACAATCGAACAGTAGTCAGAGGGGAGGGGGGAGGGGACTGTGGGGAGAAGGGTTTTCAGGAACCACTATAAAGGACACATGGACAAAACCAAGGGGGAGAGTGGAAGAAAGGGAGGGAGGTGGGTTTGGATGGGCTGGGGGAGGGGAGGGGAGAAAATGCAGACAACTGTAATTGAATAACAATAAGTAATTAACCCCCCCCCAAAAAAAAGCTCTGTTTGATCCAACCTGAGTTGACTCACCTTCACCTGTGGTCTGCTGACATCTCAGATTCCACATGGAGGGTACGCTTGTCTCCCCACACTTGGTTCCCAACCTAGTTTAGGATTTTTGTTCTTTTCTCACTTGGGTCCTGACCAAGTGGAGAAGAAAGCAAGAAGCTGGAAATATTTAATAGGGATCCATTCATATCTTAGCTCTCAAAGTGTACTCTATGATTCTCTCAGAATGTTTTTTATTTTTTTCTTAAAGTGTGATATCTTTGTTCTAACTCAATGATTAATACATTTTCTATAGTGTGAGGTTTTCCTTTCTTAATACAAAACTAAGAACATTGGTTTAATTATCTTTTTAAGTTGAGGTAGCATCTCTTTCCAGAAGTGAAACCATAGAAGATAAGAATTGATTCAATAAAGAAAACCCAGGTGCCCCAGGAAAACATATTTAAAAAATATGAGTTAACATTTAAAAATATCATCCACCTGCACATATCTGTAAGTTTTATTTAATACCTGTCTCTTCTGCTAAAATATAAGCTTGATGAAGACACAGACATCCTTTTGCTTATCACTCTATCCCTAGAACCTTGCACATTGTCTGAAACAGTAAATACTGAATAAATATTGTTAAATGAATAAAGAAATAAAATGGTAAACAAAATGCTAAAAAACATTGTATTTGTTATTTTGTGGCATGACCTACCACTTCCTCAGGAAGGACCTTAGCATATTTATTTTATCCATTATTAATTCTGAAAACCACTGGTTACAACCAATGATTGGTAAGATCTTATTTTGTTTCCTGGTTTTGCAAATGTCATGTATCCTTAATGCAAAATTAAGTGAGATCCAGAAATGTAGACCTTTATTAACCACTATTGATCCAAGTGAGATTTGAACATATTAAGAGAAAGTAGTCATTTACATTAATAGAGAATTTCTGACAAATTGGCCTAGAGTAGTTAAAAATGGTTTGTTTGTTTTTTAAATGTAATTGTATAAGATGCACAGGTAGAAATGAGAAATAGAAGTCTTGTGGAAGCCAATTTTGTTCTTAGTTTTAAATATTATAAAGTAAGTTTTTATTTTTTAAGATTATTGTAAGTTTTTTACTTTATTCTTAGCTCAAAGCAAAGACTTAAGGTGAATTCACCTTTGATTCTTCTGTGAGATGCTCTTTAAACTCTCTGTTTCGATAACAATCACCGGCTAAAAATTCCTACTCCCCAGGCTCTTGTACCTGCCTGTAGTTCTCATTGACCTAAATGGAGGTTAAATGTGTGTTGCTGGAGAGAGAATTGGAGGCTCCACAAAGGATCTTTCTTGTACGTGACAGAAGTGTGTGTGTGTGTGTGTGTGTGTGTGTGTGTGTGTGTGTGTGTGTGTGTTTGGGTGCATAATTCACTAAACCACATCATTTCAACCCGGCAAGTAAAGTAATTCAATTCTTAGAACTGAAAACTAGAAATATCTACTCCTAAATTCATAGAGCCCATAAGTTAATAGATAAAAAATATTCCCACTGTAGTCAATCATTTCACAGAGATAGATTATCTTCGTAGAGACTGTGTGTGTATAATTGCCAATCTGCGGCCAATCTGCGTGATTAGAATCAAAGGTACAGATAGGAGTAAAAGGGGAGAAGCCCGTTTACAATAGATCACTTGGCACCAATGATGGCTGTTGACACTCCTTTACTGTGGATATAATTTGGGTGTTCATCTCAAGATAAATGTCAGTTTGATCATCCAGGCATAGCTTTATGTAAAAATGTAACATGCAACTTTGAGAAAAGATCGAATACTTATTGAACCCACATGAGGTACAACTTTAGCTAGTCAACATGTCTTAAGTACTTACTAAGTACTCAGTCACATTTTCACTTCTCTTTTTAATAGTTCTTTGATATAGTTGAAAGCTCATTCCTAGAAAAATAAATCAGTGGAATATTGAGCAATTGGTAAATAAATTTAATTACTAGAGGAAGTCAATGAAACTGGTTTGGTATTTTTAAAATAATTATCTAACATCTTCACTTCAGCATATACTGCTAAAAGTAGTAATTACTCTAGATGCTTCTATTAATGTTTATGTGTTAAGAGTAACTCCAGAGGCTTCTTCTCAGTGTTGGGAAAAGAACATCATGTTTATTTTAAATTTGTGCATATCTTTCTCTCATTGGTCACTCAAAAGGGAAAACTGTACAAAATATTCACTCATATTTGAAATTCTTTAAATTGTAGAAGCAGTCAGCAATAGTTTATTAAAAGCAATGAAAACAGTTATATGAATGCCACATCAGTCTTGGGCAATAGATCAAATTTGAAAAGTTTGAGTCTGTTGTGGCTTTGACATTTCTAAAGCAGTCACCATGAAGTATAATTCAAAATGCAGGTTTTAGCAAAGACCACAAAATACATATTTATATTGCAGTTTTCTAACTGTTCCCTATTGTTACGGGCATTTGTCCTGCCTTTGAAATTTTGAAAGAGTAAAACTAGGAAGAAAGCTATGTTGTTTTTAGGGATATATTTTAGGTGTATGTGGATTTTTTAAAGGTATGTTCCATTCCTTCCTGCACTTCTTTATTTTGATACGATTCCTGTAAGTGTGTTATCATTCTAAGTGCCAAACTGTAACCTTATCATGAACTGAGAGTGTCACTTTGTTGGCTGGCCCTGAAAAACTTAAAAAGGAATCTCAATGAATATTTTGATTGGGTGTGCTCATAATTTTTCCCTTCCTTGCTAGATGGGCCTTAATCTTTAGAGTGGAGCCTTGTCAAATGTTATCATCAGGATCTAGTAAGTCAAATGCAGCTAATGAGCTAAAATCTCTACTGTGTTGTTCATTATCTTGTTATTTTTTTCTCTTTACAATTTTCTCTTCTATCCTCTTCACCCCTATCCCTTCACAATTCGTGCTCCAGTCCCATCGGTGTGCAACGCCAGAACTTCCGTCTTCAATAATCGTGGCTGCAGAAATCTAACGATCATTTTACTGCACATTTTAATGGAACTGAAACAATGTCACTGAACCTTCTGAACACGTGGCTACCTATGTTTTCTTGCTATTAATGGGGAGAGAAAATATTGAAACTGTAAGCTATTAGAGAGATTTGACCTTTTCATAAAAGTAAAAAATTGAGGTATTAACACTGATAGTTACGACAAGATCTCTTAGATCCCTGCACTTTGTCTTCTATGTTGTGAAAGCAGAGAATGTTTGTTTTGGATAGAATACAACTAAATCTCATTAAACAAAGTAGAGTCTAGTATTAGCCTCAATAAATTATACTAGAAATGTCTGCAATTATAATGAAACTATTTTAATATAACTTTTAAAGTATTGATTAAGATGGGTATTAAATAAATCTATATTTGATTTATGTCAGGAAATATTCATTCAACTTTTGGGGCTGAATTAAATGCATATACCGTCTTTTACTCACTCATACTATGTACATATATTTCATACAAAATCTAGTTCACTCCAGTTCATACAATCTTAAGGAGAACACACTGGTATCAAATTCATATTTAAACTCAGCCTGGATGCCACTCACTAATGCAGCTAACTGTTTAAGGGCTATTCTGTACATAATACTGTCTAGGATTTTAAGGTCTAAAGGTCTATAAAGTGCCTGTGGGATATACGTGGGTGTACCTGTGTGTGTGTGTGTGTGTGTGTGTGTGTGTGTGTGTCTGTGTGTGTGTGTGTGAGAGAGAGAGAGAGAGAGAGAGAGGAAGAGAGACAGACTCTTACAATGGAGAGCCTATCATAAAAGGAAGTCAGCATTATGTAAAGGACTACAGAGATAAATATAACAATATAAAACTATGATACTGTATGTGCTTTAAGGGAGAAGAAAGTGTTATGAGAGTATTGCCTAATTAGGGAGGCCAGGAATTACTTTTCAGAGGAGTCAGGACTGAACTGAGATTTGAATGAACAGTAGGAGTTCTTGCAAGAAGGAGGGTGGGGGAAATGAGGAAGGAACAGGAAAGAACACTGAGCAAACACCCAGCACTGGGAAAGAGAGATACTGAGATGTGAAAAGCAGGTGGAGTCTAGACTGTAGATTTTAACCTTCACACTAATTGCAATGGGAATCCACTGACACTTTAATCAAGAGACCAGCAAGAACACAGTGGTAAATAGAGCCGGAATCTGCATTTTGGAAAGAACATTCTGGCCATGGTATGAAAAACTGTATTGACTGCAAATGAGTACTTTTAATAGGAGGTTGTTATAATAGTCCAAAAAAGGGGGGGTGAGAGTTTAGATTGGGATGATGGTAGGGGAAAGGAAGAGAACAGAAAGAAGTCAATAAATATTGCTTTATTATAGAGTAATAATGAACAAAGTATATTAGTTTATTATAAAAGTACATTTATTATTTATACAGAGTGGGGAAAAGTAGGTTTACTGTTATTCATGTGGAAAATAATACAATAATTAGTGAATAATGCAATAAACTGTTTTGTGGACTCACAAATGTAAACCTACTTTTGCTCCAGCCTGAATTCACAAATATATTGATTTAGTTAATATGTATATTTATAAATATATATTTTTAATTTTATATTTTTAATGTATTAGTTAACATATTAATTTATATTCCACTATTTGGGATAGTTTGGTATGGAGATGCAGGAGCTCTGGGGAGGGCATTTTACACCTGGTACTCTGTGATGCTCTTTAAGGAGGAAAGAGAGGTGCTGAGCAAGAGGGTCAGGATATGCTTGGTTTTGATCTATGGTCTATGAAATATTCAAGTGAAAATATCCAGAGAGTAGTGGGATTCAAGGCCTCAGGTGCAGAGGCGGGGTCTAGACCATAGATATACAGCTCTGCTGTGCTGCTGGTATGAAAAGTCATGGAAAACGGACAGGGTTGTCTTAGGAGAGGATAGAGGGAGAAGAGAGCTACACAACCTGCGCAGCAAGCTGCAATATTGAAACTGTAGTTGAAGGCCAAAAAACCAAACCAGTGTCCAGGAAGGCGGGAGGAAAAGTAAAGGATATAAAGTTAAGAAAGGTGAGGGAAGAGAATGTTTCAAGGTGGAGGAAAATGAAAATAAAACATGATAAATAACTCTCTGTGTACCTTGAGTGGAAATTGAACTGAGATTTCTTTATTGGCTCTGTTACTAGAAGATGCTAAAAGAAAATCTAATGACACTATTTAACTTGGGACAGATAAACAGAAACAGGTGTGCGGTGTGTGAAATAAAATGAGTGACACTTGTTCAGTGGTTATGTTATTAGGTCACAAATTAGCACCCTAGATTTTATTTTTCCTTCAGAGCACTTAATGCGGTTTCTCAGTTTAAACTTGCTTTCTTTCTCTATCCCCTCCCCACACTCCTTGCATCTATTTCTATGTCTCTCACTTTCATTACAGAAGCCATATCTAGTTTCTAACCATTGTGTCCCCAGCACCTAATATAGTGCCTGCCAAGTATTCAGAAGGCATTCAGTATTTGTTGATGAACAAATGAATGAGTCTCAAATGTGGATCTCAAACAAAGAAAGCTCTGAATTAGGAAAGTAAATCATCTTAGGTATCATCTTGTGCTGGATCATGTCTATTAAAATATCCAGGAGCCTCTCTTTACTAATATAGAAAAGCACATGCCCTGACAGGAAGATTTCCAAGATACATTCTGATTTAAATTTCTGTGAATATGTTTACCTAACTTTGCCAAAACCATTGGAACAACTCTTTCTGAAAAAAAAAATAGACTTTTTGAAAAAGCTGTTGCCACCCAGGTGGACTTTAAACTGTGCCAGTGATATCTGAAGAAAGCAGCTGTTTTCCAGACATCGTGCCTTGTTGCAGACCCTCAGCAGCACTCCTGTTTGCAATTGCTGTGGCATCCAAGGATCTCAGGTGAGCATGACAGTGTCTGCTCACAGCTGCATCCTGTTCTACTGTTTGCTACCCAGAGCTTCTCTGCAGCCTCATAGTGAGAAGCTGGGCATGCGCATATCTGGAAGGGTAGGAAATTCACATACTGAAGTCATCTTTGACCATAGGGAGTGAAAGACATGAAGAAATGCAGGAGTACCTCATTTTATTGTGCTTTGCTTTATTGGGCTTCATAGGTGTTGTGTTTTTTAAAAACTGAAGGCAAGACCCTCCACTAGCAAAAAGAGTATGACTTGCTTTATTGGGGTGGTCTGAAGCAAACCCACAATATCTCTGATGTATGCCTGTGCTCACCTCTACTCTGGTCTCCAGTGGGGTGAGTTCTACTTGATTTCTTTCAGGTTCTGCAAAACACTGAGCCCTAATTCACAGTAAAGTCAGTTCAATGATATTTTCCCTCCTCCTCTCCTCTTGTGCTTTCTGCAGACCCTAACCCTAGATGTTCCCTGGGAGAATTTATAAAAATAAAGTACCTGACCACAAACCTTTTTCAGGAGGTTGATTCTAAGGATAACCCAAGTTGAGCAAGACGTCCATTGGATCCATGTACATAGATATATGGGGGTCACCTCACCCAATTAGGATGTTTCTGAAATGTTGAGTGTAATTCATATTGTTCTAAAGCAATGTTTTTATTTTGTTATAAAACTAAGTGGCATAGATTTCTCTTTCAGGATCTCACCTGAAATAACCTCCAGCTTTTATTCCAAACATAAGTATTTGCATATGTATATGTATATTGAAATGTATTAGCAATGCAGCTATATAAAGAAACAATTTATTAAGAAATAATTTCTTTGCTGGTCACAGGACAATTCCCTACTTGCTAGCATGTGTGTTCTCATAAATTTTATCTTGGACTCTAGTTTTGTTTTTGTCCCATTTGCATAGGTTTTAATCCTTATTGCTAGTGTTCTTTATTTGGACTTGGAAATTTTTTCCCTTCTCATAGGAATGATAATTTTTTTTCTGATCCAGAAATATATTAAAGTGCATAGTATATACACATAGATATTTCTCTTCTTATTGAGAAGAAAATAAAGTATTTTTCTTCAGCTCTTCCCTCAACCCATTAATCACAATACATGCTATTAATTATGCTTAAATATAGTTTGCTTATATAATTTGTGAACCTCCAATAACTCAAGACTTTCAAATTATTTGTCTTCTGTGTAGACATTTTGATTACTAAAACATTCCTAAAGCTAGAAGAAGGAATAATAACATAGGATTAAAACTATGAATCACCTTTTGATTAAATACTTGGTAGTCTTTGTTGTTAAATCTTCACTTGGAGAATAATTCTAAGTCTCATTTAAACTTGTAGATTTTAATTCCATATTGATCACCATAACCTGATAATAGCACTATATATTCACTCAAATAATAGTTTGAATTTAAACTGGATATTTATGCTTTCTTATAAAAACAGTGGGCTCTGTTTGTGCAATTCCAACAGATAAGACTGAGGGAACAAAGTAGGCAGCCTAAAGTGGACAGTGGCATTTGGTGACCAACTCCTTTCAATGTTGAATTTCTTTGCCTAAATGTCTTTCTTGAGTTCATATATTTACTGCACTCCATCTCTATTCGAGTAACAGACTTCTGCTAGTAAAGTCTTGTAGTAGTAATAACAGGAACAATAGATGCAGTATATATATGCATCTATATAAGTAAATAAGCATATATTTTATTTTTTTAAAGATTTTATTTATTTATTTTCAGATAGAGGAGAAGGGAGGGAGAAAGAACAATGTACGGTTGCCTCTCACATGGCCTTCGCTGGGGACCTGGCCCGCAGCCCAGGCATGTGCCCTGACTGGGAATCGAACCGGGACCCTCTGGTTCCCAGCTGGCGCTCAGTCCACTGAGCTACACCAGCCGGGCTAAGCATATATTTTAAAACTTACATACAAATCATCTCACTTGACTTGACAAATTTCCTTTTGGTGCAGGTGAAGGAGGTATAAATATTTCCACTTAGGCTCAGAGAAATAGTATTACACATAGCCAAATTAAAAGCTAATAAATGGGAAATTAGGAACCAGGTATTCTTCTTCTTCCTGGTATACATCTGTACCCTGCTTTATACTCTCATTAGGCCATTGTCTTCTCAGTTAGTGCCTTGCCCGGTCTCCTACTCTCATAGTTTTCATCCTCTACCTTTCTCACCAAATGGTAAGGTACATACTAGAAGCTGCTTTGGACCAGCGGTATCCTTTGCCTTCTTACTCAACCTGAACTTTGCATATAATCTTTCTGTGATGGTTAATTTTATGTATCCACTTGAGGTTATAGTACCCAGTTATTTAATTAATTCCAAATCTAGATAGATCATGGTTAAAATCTAAAATCAGTTGATTCTAAGTAAAGCAGATTACCTTTCATGATGTAGATGAGCCTCATCCAATAGGCCAAAGGCCTTAAAAACAAAAAATATATGGTTCTTTAAAGTAAATTTCTTGATATATCCCTATGTAGCTATTTTCTATTTGTTCTGTTTTTCTGAAGAACCTTGACTGTTATACTTCCCTTATATATTTCTAGAATATCAGTATCATACAATGGTGCTTCCTTAGTATCTTTCTGTTCATTAAAGGATGTCTATACATTTACTCTTATTTCTTTCCATTGTCCCTCCTCTTTGTCAATATTTAAATTTTCTTTTGTGTTTTGGATTATATAATTCTCTTCATTATAGCACCTGTTTCATTGATCTTTTCTTTCTTGCAATTCCAGTCTTTACATTTATCAGGTAGTGAATGTAATCCTGAGGTATGGGACAAAATAATTGCTCCCAGCTAGTTCCCTTCGATCTTTCTATTAATAAAATGAGAGGAGCTCCACATCTTACTCCAAATATCTTATTGCTAGACAAACATATGAGTACATGCAAAGTTCTAAAGAATGTGTTTTATTTTATTTTTGATGTCAGTCATTTATTTCTGCCTAGTTCTATTTTTGCAATAAAATGCTAAGGAGCAAGGAATCAACTATGAACTTAGTCACAAATACTGACTTTCATTAGATGTTGAATACTTTGATCCTATGGCTTTTGCATACCAGTAGCTAGTATGCAAACATATCCTGGCCCATTTTTGGTTGCCTACTGGAATTCACCTGGATGTTCTACTTGTAACTCAAATTACACATAGTCAAAATGTAGCTCAATTTTTTTCTCCCCCAAATCTCTCTTTTCTTCTGTTCTCTATTTGGTTGTTGGCAATATCACTCATAGTTCTCAATGACTCTTGACTGTATATTTTCCTTCACTTTATGTCTCAAATTTGACCCCATTTCTGCCAATTCCTGTTGCTAAATGTGCCATACTTGGCTCAGCTTTTATGATTTTTTACAATGATTCATTCATTTATTAAATATTTATTGAATGTGTAATCTGTGTGAGGCATGGTTGTTCATGCCCAGGATACATCATGGAATAAAGGAAGGAAGTGGTGTACCTTTGTGGTGCTTATATTTCAGAGGGATGAGGCAGATAATTAACAATTGGTATAATTCATAAGACAGGTACAATTAATATAATTCATAATTTTATATATTAGAAGTTGATATTTTCCCTCAAAAACAGAAAGAACAAGCCCCCTAGAAATTAACTGACTCAATATTTAATACACATTTATTACATGAGTGATTAAATGAATAGTGCTTTAAACTCCAGTGTATCTTGTGTTCATTGCATTGAAAGAAATGAGTTATGCTTAAATGAGGACTTAATTTGTGTGTTCGTTCGCTTTGTTTGGGTGAAGATATGTTTTGCTCTGTTGTTTGTTTTCTTTTTTGTCTTTGGTAGAATAAATGGGTGAAGTCTCAGAAGATGCTGGCAGTGTAAAATACCAAGTGACTTGTTTTTTTAAAAAAAGGTAATGTGTTGCTCTAATTCTCTCCCTTCTTTTCTTCCTTCTTTCCTTCCTTTTATTGAACTTAGCAAGCAACTATATAATTCCTACTATGATTCAGGGACCATGGCTGACACTGGAGATACATGGTTTATTAATAAAGAGCTGCTGAATTTAGGAATCTGACAGTCAGGTGGAGAGGCGTTGACATGCACAGCTCAACAGAAGGTATGCTGGTGGGTGAGAACCAACGTTCTGGAGCCCTATGCTCTGGCTGGGTTCTCGGTTACTATCTCTAGACCACAGGTTTCTTTTCCAAGAAACAAAGATCATAATAACTACTCAGATGGTTGTGTTAAGATTAAAATTATTATTTTTAAACTGCATGGAGAAGTACCTAGCACACAATAATTACCTGGTAACTTTTTACTTTTTATTGTAAGTATAATATGCTGTAGTAAATTCAAAGATTATGGACGTTTATATACACGGTAACACTACAAGTGGAGGGGTGGTTCTTTGTTGTCTGTAAGTTAGGAAGTGAAATAGAATTCTCAGAGTTGGGGCAGGGATCAAATTAGTGACAAGGCTCAGATAGACAGTGAATTTGAAAATCTCCCTCAATGAAAAATGAAAGCAAAATATGCTGAAGAGCAAGGACTAAGTTTAAAATTTTTGGACAGAACATCCTGGAGAATAGAGATATGATAGAACCATATGGAAAATATATATGGCAAGGAATTGGGCTATGTCTGGAAAGCTATGAAGGAAAGAGTGGAGTTTTCATTTTAGTGGTTAATCTACAACATTATCATTAGTAGATTATTTACCATAAGAAGTCACTGTTAGCACTTTAACATGTAATCATTAAATTTGAATGGCTAGTTATTTGAGAACTGAAGAACTTAGAATTTGCAATTGAAAAATTTATAACATTTCTGTGAGTTATAGTAGATTTTTAGGTTTATTTAACAAACTGTTGTGTTTTCTTATATGTAAAATGGACTCGATATTATTAAATCAAGTATATTCTCATTTTAATCTTATTTCTAGTTAAATTTTCAAGCTATTGAATTTTATGTGTTATAATTTTTCTTGGCAGATTTTCTCAGGGGATATAGTTGAGTTCATGGCCATGTTTATATGATGTGTAGTTATTAACACTCACTTCAATAAATTAGATATTACATTGCTGCATTCATTTTTAATGTAGGAATGGAAAATAATATTTTTTTCCTAAAAATAAAAAGAATAGTCATTTACTTCCTGACATAAAATAATCTTAACATACCCCACCCCCCCGCACATACAAGTTCATGAAAGCATGTCTTTGACTTCAAAGAGCATAAAAAGATTTAGAAAAAAGGGCAAACTTGCTAGGATTTTAAATCAATATTTGTATGACACCTTTTTATCTACTGCCTGGAAGAAATAAAAACACATTAAACTTTTTAATAAAAGTAAGTTAGAGTAACTGAGAACATTTTCAATCACATAATAAAGATTTGTTTCAGACATAAACAATGACTTTCTGTGAGTTCTGCCCTGACATCTAAAGAATTCAGAATGACATTCGCTATCCAACAGGGTTTTTCCTTCTGAAAACACAGCCCACTAAGAATCCCCAAACTTCTCTGCCTCTTTGGTTCCTGTGTAAAGCACCAGGCAGGCATGAGAAATTGAAACTGGCTGGCTGAGGCTTGGTAAAGAAGCCTGCGCAATGGGGAAGCTTAAGCAGAATTTTCCTAGAAGCCTGTAGCTGCCAAGCCAGGCCTTCAGATTCTGGCCTTTTTCTGGCCAGGAACCAGCGGGGCATGGGGAATGATAAAAAGGAAAGAAGACCATGGGAAGGGATCCTAGAGCAAGTAGACCACATTCTCAAAGCTCTACAGATCAACGCTCATTCATTTCTTCATTCAACATATCTTTGGATGCCAGGTATTGTTCTTCGTGCTAAGATAAAATAGTGAATAACACAAAGTTCCTGACTTGTCTAGTTCAGGAGACAGACAAGAAACATAAATATATGATAAGGTAGGTGTCAATATATACTATGGAGAAAACTAAAATAAAAGGAGAAGGGAGGGAATTTTGGGATGGATTTAGAATTACCAAATAAGAACAAGGAACTCAGTTAAATTTGAATTTTAGATAAACGCAATAATTGTTTTTAGTATAAGCAATGTCCCATGAAATATTTCAGGCATACTTATACTAAACAATGAAATACCAGGATGCATTCTGATTATATGACAAAAAAAAAGAAGCAGAGGCCTACAAGTATGGGGAGGAACCATGCAGATACTTGGAGGAGGAATGTCCGCAAGAGCAAACACTATGTAAGTGCAAATGCTCTGAGCTGGATGTGCTCCTCCTGGGAGGCCAGTGCAGATGGTGAAGAGTGAGAAATAAACTGGGAGAAGGCAACAGGATGAGCTCAGAGAGTTGGAAAGGGAGCCTGATCCTGTAGGTTTTTATAGGATAGAATAAGAACTTTGGCATTTATTCCAAAAGGGATGAGAAGCTCTGGGAAATTTAGGTCAGGAAATGCCATGATCTTACTTTGGATTTTGAAAGGAAATGTCTGCTAATTGAGGATTGAAAGGAAGTGTGGAAGCAGGAAAACAAGTCAATCTCAAAAATCAAAAAAAGAAAAAAGAAATGACTGCCATTTTGTACAAGTGTGGTAGCGATGGAAGTAGTGAAAAGTGGACATTTTCTGAATAGATTTTGAAGGTGGAGCCCATAGGAATATTTGACAAACTGAATGTTGGTAGGTTGTGAGAGAGAAGGCAAGGATGACAGGGAGGTGTTAGGTCTGAGCTATTACAAAAACGGAGGAATGAGGTTGACGTGGACTGAGGAGGCTACAGAAAGTACAGCTCTTAGAAGGCACTTTGGAGTGTGTTTCTAAGGAGTTAGGTTTGCAATGGCTTTGCTATTCACGTGGAGATGGCAAAATGGGAGTAGTATATGGATATCTGGACTTTATGGGAGAGATCAGGAATGCAGACATATTTGTGAGATGTTAACATATGGATGGTATATAAAGTCACAAGTCTAGATGAAATTACCGACAGAAGGTAGCAGATTCAAGGATTTACCTATGTGCACTGTTAAAGATAAAGGGATAGTGAATAAAAAAACAATAAGCATTTAAAGACAAAGAAGGAAACTTTAGAAACACAAAAGGAAAACTGACGGAAAGTTTTATCAAAGAAAGCAAGGGAAAATATGGTGTTAAGAAAGAAAGATTATCAGTTATGTTAAATGCTATGGATATATTCAGCAATAACACTAACAATAACCCCAAAGTTTTGTAACTATATAGTTTCACTGAACAAAATACAATAAAAGATAAAACACATGATATCTATAATGAGGCTTCTAATTCCTTCTATCTCCCTTTAACCCTATGTTTCCAGACTGCAAGTATTTTGCTAAAACAACACAGAAATATGAGGACAAGTATGAGCCAGTTATTGACAATTCCTGGCTCTTAACTCTCCATACTTGTACTTGTTTCACCTTCAGTTAATTTTTACTTCCTCCTGGACTCTCTAGGTCTCCTATTAATATAGCAACTCTTTATCTGATCTCTATTTTTATATACCTGTCCTTTATTAGCATTTTCTGTGCTTCCCACAGAGATTTTTATACTCTAAAACAATATATGAATTCAGGGCTGAGCTAAGTTTTTACTTCCCTGACCATGCCTCCATTAATTATAGCTAATGATCCACCTGAAAAACATCTTAGCCATTTATTTCCTTTAAGTAAAAACCTCATCTATTCTGTGATCCACTCCTTCAGGGTTTTGCTAGCTAATTTGAAAAACAAGTCCAAATCAATGTGTTGAACAACTAATAGTATAATATCCTCCCTTTCCAAATATTACATTTTAAAAGAAGTCTTTATAGCACATGATGCCTACTAGAAAAAATGTTGAATAATTTATTTATGAGAAGTTTGGTATGGGGACAAAATTGATAGGAAGATAGTTGGAGGTAGGGCTCCGAAAACTCATTCTCAACTCACCAAAAGTGACCCGTTGCCCACTTTCCAACACAGTGGTTTGCTCTTTATATATGAGAGGATTGCTCCATTCTTTGCTTCGGGTCAAGTAAAAAGTATAACTTGAGAACTATTTTGGGATTGTTTTTAACCAATATATTTCTTATTTATTTAGAAGTACTCAAAAATATTTTCTCTATACAAGTAATAGACACCTATAGTTCCCAATAACTTTGTTTCTTTGTATGCTAACAAGAACATACTTATTTAATAAAAAGAGAAGTGACAGTTAAAAGTCAAGTTTTCTCATGGTTGCGTTTCCAAACAAAGCAAGCTTAGAACAAGATGGTCCAACATCCGTGCAGAGAGTAGATGTGACTGGGGATCCATTTACCAGAATCACCCAGACACCAGGCAGTCCTCTTCTGGCTCTGCCATGCGTCTGCCCCAGGTGTGGGGCTGTGCTCACAAGTTCAATTCTGATTAGCAGAGTTGGGCATAAGGACTGTGCCAGCTATAAAAATGTCACCTTTGTTGAACCTGAAAAACTTTAGTGTCTGGGATCTATTTAAATAAAATCTGGTTCTAAGTTGCTTATCTGTTTCTTTCCAAATGCTCAGAACCTCACAAGTTAGTCTGCAAAATTGGGTTTTAAATTTGGCCAGATTTCTAGAACATCCACCCCTTGTGTTCGCCAAAAAAATCAAAAGAGCAGCCTTTCTTGTGGTACTCAGGCTCTTCTGACTTCAGGCCCAGTTAAATACCAGGCACTTTCTTCTTCCTTTTTGGGTGGGAAAGTAGGGTATGAGAAAACTAGAAGAAAGGCAAAATATCTAGACATTTAAAAATTAATGTTTTCATTATTTTCAGGTCCTTGATTGAAGTAACTTAAACTAATATGTTGGAATTTTTTTGTTTGAATTAAAAGAGCAGCATAGAAAAAAAATTGAGGTGATCTCTGTGCCAATACCAAGGGGTAATTTTGTGTCCTGGCAGTTCAAGTTGTGGGTTACATTTCCACAACTATGCTTCCAGGGCTATTAGTCTGCTCAGAGCTCTACCCTGACTAGTGCCCGCATAATCTAATAATGAGCAGATGCTCCTGCTGTGGATGGAGTTCTAAGGCGATGATTTTGCATGAGATTTAACTCTTTCGTGATCCCAGGAGACAACAGAATGAAAAAGAAAGAAGAGTTACCCAACTTCTTAAAATAATACAGCTTGAAATATACCTAATGCACACAAAGGAAACTCAATCAACAATAATAGAAAATCAAGAGACAATAGTGTCTTAGAAAATGTTCTCTTTGTTTTCTACAATGGTTAAGGGTTCTGGTGATTATATTAACATATCTGGGTTGTATTAGGAACCATTAATTAAACAAAGACTCACTACGTAGTTTGTAGGAGGTAAAAGATATTTCCATGCTGTGTATAGTTGAGTGATATGTGTTCAATGTCCAGCAGGACATGTCGTCTGGCTAAATGATGGTCCCAGGAGCAAAGTTTTGGCCTTAGGTTTTGAGGAAGTGAAAGCATATGTAAAATGGTATGTAGTTAGACAATTCACCCTTGAACCAGACATCTGTGGACACCTCAAGAACAAGAGGTATTCCAGATATCTACAGAAGACATTATGCTTAAGAAGCGTGCTCCAGATATGTCTCCTTTAGGATATAAATTGTGAATTTTGATTGCGCTGGTTCAATCATCACCTCTTTTGGAATCCACCCTGTAATTGTAGAAGTGAGAGTAGAGGTCTCCACCCTGTGAAAGATGGCAGATTCCTAGTTTGATGAATAATTTACTTATTTAATAATTTTAAATAATTTTTCTAATTTTAACATAATGAATGGAAACATAAGAGGTATCTCCAAAACACATAGACTAAAATATAAATTTATTTCCACTACCCATAGGTAAACATTGACATTTTTTTTTTCTTTCTTTGTTTTTTTACAAAACTACATGTATTGTGTTTTGTTTTATAAAGTGCCATCATTTTCTGTAAGTTTTATCTTGCCTTTTTGCCCTTAACGTTATCTTTTGAGTCAAGTCCATATTATTAAATATTATTAAAAACATGTTTATCAATAGTTCCATATTATTCTGTTACTTGATGTACCATAAATTATTAAATCATTTCATATTTTGGGTAGCAATGATGGCTCCAAAGTTCTATTACAAATAATTATTAATAAACAATATTATACATAAAATTTTACAGACATAACTCATACATATTTTAAAATATTTTTTCTGTATAATTTTCACCTCAAAATATGCAACAATTTTTAAGATTTGATATGTAGTGACAAATTACTGAGCAGAAATATTTATTAATTCCAAAATCCCATAGAGCATGTGTATGTACATTTTTTTTTTTTTTTTTTTTTTTAAAGATCAAAGTCTCGGTTTATTTTAGTGGACTTTGAATGTAAAGGTTTTCTTTTTTTTTTTTTAGATTTTATTTATTTATTTTCAGAGAGAGGAGAAGGGAGGGAGAAAGAGCAATGTATGGTTGCCTCTCACATGGCCCTCACTGGGGACCTGGCCCGCAACCCAGGCATGTGCCCCGACTGGGAATCGAACTGGGACCCTCTGGTTCCCAGCCCGCGCTCCATCCACTGAGCTACACCAGCCGGGGCTTGTATGTACATTTTAAGCCTTTCACAGAATTGTCTGTATTCTTTGTTTTTTGTTTTTCTGGTGCTTTGATGTTGCATAAGATTTGTATTTGTGTTTCAGTGGTTAGCTTTATAACTAAACTTGATTTTAAGGCTCTTAGTCCCTTATCCTTTTTTAGGTAGCATAGTGTTTTTCCACTATGAATATTCTGCCGCCTAACATACCATCCTAAAACTTAGTGGCATGAACCAGCAATGTTTTATTATGTCTCAAAATTTTGTGGGTTTAAAGTCAGGTAGGGCTCAGCTGAATGATTCCCCTGCTCCATGTTTCATCAACTGTATCCTTTTGGGTATTCAACTAATAACTAGGCTGTGTGAAGGTTTCCAAATGGTTTAACATACATGTTGGTGGCTTGGTAGAAATGGCCAGGAGGTTGGGCTCATTTGGGATTCTCCTTCCTTGTGTGGTCTCAGGGATTTTCCAAGTGTTATCTCCAACAGAATAATCACACTTTCTTGCAGCTCATGGCATAATTAGTAAGTATTACATGAGGCCTTGGGGGAAGCTGATGGGGTTCTTACGACCTAGTTCTCAGAAGTAGCTGAATGATACTTCAACTGCTATCTATTAAGCAAGCTAGTCCCTAGAATCAGCCCTGATTTAAGGGGACAGAAATTAACTCGAGCTCTCAATGAGAAGAGTAGAGAATAATTTGTGGCTATCTTTAATCTATACCATTCATCCTCTGACCTCAAATTATTTACTTTCTTCAACATATAAAATACTTTCATCTCCTCCCAAGATCTGCAAAAGTCTTGCCCTCTTATTGCGTTAGTGTGCAGTCCAAGATTTTGAAATCTAAGTTAGGCCCACCTGTTCCCTCCTTTGCTACCCTCAACATGCAATGGTGGGATAGAGATAGAACCAATAGATATTCCAATTTAAAAAAGGGAAGAGGAGTCACTTAGCAGTCAGTGATTCACAGAAATTCAGGTATCGAAAATTGAGCAGTGTTTATGGTCTAATTCAGCTCCCTAAAAAAAGGGTCTTTGAGAGTCTTGGCTCTACTCTCTGGGTTTCTTATTCTTGCCTCTGACTTGGCCCTTTCTTTTCCATTAGGAATTACCAGTATCTGTATCCACATAGCTTTCTCAACATGCTTTGCTTCTGTACACGTTTTGAAGTTCAAAGATCTCTCTATTTTGTATAGTTTTTGCCCATTTCAGGTTAAATCCAACCTCATATAACTACTTTTAAGAAGTTTCTCATATTTATTTGTCATTGTTCACTCCACCTTTTTTATTTTGGGCTTCCTGTGAGATCGCTGAGGGACTACACCCATTTAAAGTCTTAGACGTATTATTTCCTATGGATGAAAGGTTTCTTACTAAGTACCTTTTCTCTGGCCTATGCCTCTTCCTCCTCTCAGAATTTAACCCATTTCCTCACTACTTTGGCAGTCTTTGCATCTTTAGTGTCTTCATGGTCACTGTCATCAACGCACATAGTCCATATATAGAAAGATACACATTTTTTTCTAGCTCTTCCTGAAATCCTCCACCACTAGCTGCCCCTGACCCACTTTTCATTTTTTCACTAGTGCTCCTGTTGCCTCTTTTTGCAAGGATACTGAAAGTCTTTATCAGTCCCAGCCACCTCAGTCAGCATTTACACAATTTGAAATGTGTCTCCTAATTTTCCTGGAAGTAGAGTTCATAGGTTTTATTGTTGTTGTTTTCCTTCCGGTATAGTTTCCAAGAGAAGAGGGAAGTTTCACATTTAAAATCCTGTCATGTTTTTTACCAGATTTACAATTGAATTATTTTTAATATTCTTTTCTTTTTTTTTTTTTTTTTTGTAACGGTCACCATTAGGGGAAATGTCAGCCTGATAAGAAGTAAAATAGAGCATTACCAAATGGCCAATTTGCTATTACCTTAATTTGTATGGACACAATTTCTTGTGGCCATTTGGGTATCACAAATTTTAATAACAAGAAATATCTGTAATGAAGCACTCCATCCTTCATGTCAGTAATGAGTTCAGTTCAAGGAGAGTCAGAGATAAGATGAAAAAGAAAGAGGAAGAGGAGATAGTATATAAGAAGGAAGACAATATATAACAATTTGTTCATAATATGAGTCAAAGTGAATTGAAGTCAAAGCAATTAAATTGAGAAGACAAATTCCAAATGGACTTCTCCACAAATATGATTTTAATATTGGGAGAAAACCCCCCAACATTGTATTTACATTAAAAGAAGCTTGTGTGTATTACAAATCCAATATAAGAGTTAAATAAAGTCTCAAGTTAAAATATATTTTTTTCTAGAATTGTCTTTAACCTGATGTTCACATAGCTGACCCTGATTATTCAGTTCTAGATTTAAATGTAACTGCTAAAGAAAGCTCCCTCTGACCTTCCGCAACACAGCAGCCCCTGAGTCTCCAGCTTAATCCATTGGTTTTGTTTCTTATTGTACTTTTCACTCTCAGATGTCTTCTTGTGTGTTTAGTTTTCAGACTTTTTGTCTTCCCCTGCCCCACTCTTTCCAGTAAGTTATAAACTCCTAAGGAATGGAAACTTCTGTGCTTTTTTCAGTACTGTTTTCTCTGCATCTGGGCAGATCCTGTGTCTTGTTGAAACACAGTGACATTTTGTTCATGACTGATGGAAATGACGTAAATTTCAGACTGATAGCTGTGTGCCACAGAGGTTTCCATTTCCAGGCATCTAGTCCCCCTTTTCTGCTCTTAGGCATGCTCAGTTGCAGATGGGATTGTGTTCCAATAAACTGGCTATTTCTAGTATTTAAGAAGCTGAAGACAGTCACTCTTTTCTATTGTATTTGACTATCTTGCCAACATTCATTAATATTAAAAGTTTTTAGACTGTGTATTTTGTTTCCATTGCGGTCTGGTCATGGAGATAACTTTGTTTCCTCCTTTCCATATGTTTTCTGCCTGTTTTGTATAAACTGTTTCATTGGATGTTTTGATTGGCCAGGACCTTCCCAGTATTATTGTGCAGTGAGTGTGGTGGTACGAAGTCTTTTTATTCCTGAATTTGTTGGGAGTATCTCTAGTAATTTAAAATATGGTAGGCTGATTAATGATTGAAGAGCTACTCTATATCAAGGTTAGTGTAATAGGGATTACGTTTGATTCAGTCAACTATCTTTAAAATGGTAAATTTGATAGTAGTACTTGTATTTGGAATTTTTACATTTATATAACTAAGGTAAATGTACAATAGCCTTATTCCCGTTATCCTCGCCAGGTTTTCATATCAGGTATTTAATTTTTAAAAATAAAAGCCTGTCTGTTATCTGTCTAGGCTCATGAAAAAGTTATACAGAACTGATACTTTGGTTGTTTGAAAATTTAAAAACAAAGCTTATTAGTTAAAATATTATGTTGGCCTAGAACCAAGTTTGGAGACTATTTTGTCATATCTATAATTGATTCAGTGGTTACAGGCATATATGGGTTGCCTATTTAAAATGGTACAATTGAGAAATGTGTACTTTATCAGAAGATTCCCACTTCATCCAATTTATCCTAACAATTAAGACTTACACATTCTAATCTTCTATAACCATTTTATCAAATGACTTCATTAGAAATGGTATAGTTGTTGGGATCACATTATAGAATCAAGGGGAGAAGGTGCTGCATTGAACTTCTATCTTTGGTACATTAGGAGCTGTGTGATAATGTAAATTAATTTCCCAAATTCAGTGACTACATCTGTAAAAAAATAAATAAACACTTCAGAGTTCTGCTGTAAGGAGTAACTGAAATAATATACCAAGCATTAAGGATAACATCTACTACAGACAAAGTATGCAATACATCCTAGCTATTTATCATTGTAATTATTGTCATCATGATTTCTCTCTCAATTTTATTTGTAGGAAGTTTTTCTGTTGTTCATACTTCTTGAATTTATTCAATATTTCTGTTGTCTTTCTTTTTTATTACAAATAAATTTCTGCTTATATCTTGACTATTATCTTTCTCCTATTTCCCTTAAGTGTGTTTTCTTTTTCTAATTTATTAAATTGAATGCTTAATTTATTTTTCATTTTTTCTTATTATTTACAAAAATATTCCAAGGCTGTGATTTTGTCTCCATATACTACATTGGCTGCATCCTATAAGAGCTAAAATGTAATATACTAGCTTCATTATTTTTAAATAATCTGCATCTGTTAATTTTTATTTCTTAGTCTAAATGAAGTTATTTAGAAAAATTATTGTAAATTTCCTAACCACTAGGGTTTTTCTTGTTTTACTTCTGATTTTTTTTAGCCTTTTATTGTTATTTCTTATATTATTGCATGGTGTCAGAGAATGTGCCCTCCATAATTTCTGCTTTGTAGAATATTTTGTGAAACTATCGATACCTATTTGTCTACATGTTTCATGAACACTATATAGTTAATATCCTTTGCAGAGTTTATATTTAAAATATAATTATTAATGCAATCATACGAATTAGTGTTTTCAAATGGTTTAGATTTCTTCTTGATCTACTAGAAGCACCAAAGACAGAACAGTGTTAAAATATTCTATAGAAGTTCTATTTTTTATGTAATGTTTATAATTTATTTAGTCTATAAAGACTTATGACATTTCTATAAGTTTCTTGTAAAGTGTACTTCTGTATAAAATAATTTTTGTAATGCGATTAATTTTGCTTTCAATAATGTTTTGGTTTTACACTAAAATTATCACCCTTACAATTAAACTTATGGGCAACTTTTATTTTTTTGTAAATATAAAAGTTATCTGAAGGGAACTGAAAAGACCCGGGTCCGTTATGATGTATTTAGAGCAAGGTAATTGCCCTTATTCTTTTCTGGAAGGGACATCTTTGCCTAGAGAATTTTCTCCTGACGTGCAGGTGATGCCAGGGGACTTTTGCGTGGAAAAGTATGAGAAATAATGATTTGCTCTTGACTAGTTAAGAAATAGGCTTGACAATTCACAAATTTCTTATGGGATTAGACTTTAATACCTAATAATCACCTTTGTCAAGGAAAATGTATTCAACACTGTAGGAAGTAATTGCAATTTATGGAAATGTTTTAAACCAAAGAAATACAATTCAAAATACTGCTATCAGAATGGTAATGCAAATTTGGCTCACTGTGCTCCAAGGAAGGAGCGTCTTGAGCTCAACGCTGGTGTCCTCTCAGATAAGACTTCATGTCTGATGACTTTCCCAGCTTCGGCTCATTAAATTCAGACTTCCTCATCACAGAGAAATGCCTTTTCCACAACACCTTGCAGGAGAAATTGCAATATATGTCACAAGTACTTTTTACTCCTTAAAAGTTTACTTTATAGAATATTATCATTATTTTCTTTTTACGTGTAACTACTTATACAAATCCTTGCTTAACGCTTTATTATCTGTTCATGTCTTGTTTTTCCGGTCACAGATGGTAAGCTTCTAAAAGACAGGAATCTTCATGACTTTCGTTTCTATAATAGGCTGAGCACAGAAACATGCGTAGAAACCCGTCACGATGTACCAGCTGTCTCCTTTTACTACCTCTATCAATCCATACCTCACCCTACTTGTATTTTTTTCCATAATTGGAAAAAAATAATTGATGCACGTCCAAGTATTAGGTAGAGAGACATTAGTATAAAGATGAAAGCGGTTTTACTTTTCCTGTTAAATCTTTAATTCTTGACCACCATTATTTAAAAACTGTACTTAACAAAGCCTGAAATATTAATATTGTTTGAAATATTCTCATTAGATTCCCAATCGCATAGTTAATTGGATGACAGGGACTAACAAACAGGTTAGATGCAAGTTGCTGTGTCATTTCATCAAAGGAATGCAAGTCGCCTCTTGTTTCAATCTGTCCGTTCATTTTCATTTCTGTTTCAACCTCTTCATAGTCCCATTACTGAATGATCTACTATCTATCTCCGTAGTCTGATATTTGGGGCCTTAAAAAGGCAGTTTTCTGGAACGCACAGTGCCTGGTAGAGGTCAGAACAAAACAATGCCAAAATGCCTCCGGCTCCATCCCAGGACTTCAGGGATCCCTAAAGAGTCAGTAGTTAAGCAGTGGTTGAGGAGGGCTGAGGCTTGTATTATGTAAAAGAGGGATATACAATTGAATGGAGCAGTGGGTGGGGGTGGGGGCGAGAAAACAAAGCTCAAAGCTCACGTAATATAAATTTCTGTTCTTGGCAATGACATTGATGATGAAAAGATTTCTTTTTTCTTTTCCATTTTATACCAAAGACCTTGACTATTCTGAATGTGAAAGGGAAGCTTTAAGAGGTTTAGCTATAGGGGTTTTAGAAATGTTCTCCTAAAACTCCCTACGTGGAACAGAAAGGTTGAACAAGAAAGCTGCTGATAATGTTAAGAGAAAGAAAATCCTTAAGAGTAAACTCTGTTTTCAGTATCTAGCACTTAACTGGGAAGTTGGGGATAGCCTCATGGGGCCATTTCCTGGGAAACCTCACCTGGTGAGGTCAGCACCTCAGGAGTTTTAAAGGAAGGTCGTGCTTCATTATAGTGTGGACTGGAGGTGAGCAAACAGTTCCCATCTCTCTTTAGAGAAGTGGTTTCAAGGCTCACCCAAGCGCTCAGGCATAAATACACTAGCAGGAGGCCCTTGAGAAGGGGTTCAGACAAGTTATAGTGTAGCACTACCTGAATGTGAGCCAGGCCAAACTGCTAGGGCCCGAATTTAAAGGAAACAGTTTATAGGCTGTGGGACCTCGTACCAATCCATCTTTTTCACTGGAGGAAAAAAAAATCCCTTTTGCAGAGGTGATGAAAATCTGTATTAAAAGGTGACACAGCGGAAAAAAGGGGGGCTAAGCCAATTGGTGAGTATTTCAGAAAACATGGGGGGAAAAGCCAACATGGTTTTAAAAGTATTTAAGTGGAGAGGGAAGAGAGGGAGGAAAAAATCATGGTATATTATATTCTATGATTAACAGTTATAGGACAAATGATATTGGAAAAAGAACATTTAGAAAATTCAAGAATTTTCTTCCATGTAAGTAAACCACTGCTTTTTTTTTTTTTTTTACAACCACACATATAAATGTCTTGATGAATGAACCCTTCACAGTGGTGTGACATACGAGGTTTTAAAAATTTAGACACAGACAATTAAGTAGGCGGATAGCTAAAGCCAATGTTCTTGATAAGTTTAAGAAGGAGCAATCTAGCCAAAGCACAATTTATGAATCTGATCATTGGTCTTCTCTGCTACGGGCATTAGCCTATAGAGGAGCTTTGGTATACTTCAAGATTTCTTTCTTAATCCTCTAAACCTTGACTTTTGCAGATACATGTATACTTCCATCTAGATCACACAGATTTATTGTCCTTTCTCATTACAGGTTGAAAACTAGAATGCACCGTAGTACATATACAATATTCCCATGTTAGTAGTCTTTAAGAAAGCATGCATATAGGACATATGTTATTTTTTGGTGTGAATATAAGAGGTATAAAAAGGACTTATTAGGTGATCAAAGACTGAAAAGAATGAAAATGTTTCACCCAGATTCTCCTACAAGAAGGGACTTGCTATTTCAACTGGGAGCAGATAGTCTTCTCATCTGTCAGCTCCTTCAGGGTTTGCTTAAGTTTCTGTGAGCTTCTTCCTCCGAGACGTGCTCTTACTGACCCCTGTTGCATGCCCATCCAAAGACTGAGGCAGGTATAAATATCCATGCATTCCTTTCCAAGTCAGGACAACTCTGAAGGACTATGCAACTCCGGGGCTCCCGAACTTTTGACCAAAAGTTATTGGGCTGCTGCTGCAGTTCACCTTCTCTCCCTGACCTGATTTGACTTCTTTCCTGACTTGTTCTGTTTGCCAAATTCACTCCAAGTGCCTGGTTCCAGAAAAATCAACCTGTGAATATGACCATATTTAGAGAATTTGTAATAAGTAATCTGTGTTTCACAATTATTTTATAGAGTAGGCAATTAAAGTACAAAATGAAGAGAACCTGCTTGGGATGAATAGTGAATTATATATTAGATATCAGGGCTGTGATTTTCTAATCTCCTGATTAGCATGTCATTCTTATGATTTTGAGACTTACCAAGAATATTCAATAAGAATGACAAACTTTAAAACTTGTACTTCCATTGGCAAGTGAAAATCTAGATGTCAAGTGACTTTAGTTTATATTATGTGTAGGGAAGCTAATAAAGTAGAACATATGGGATACTATGTAATTGAGAATCACCATTAAGTTTTCATCTTTTTTTTCTGAGAGATTTCTGTTATGTCTCTTACCTTTTCAGCAGAAATATGTAACTGGAGAGGCTCTTAGAGGTTATGTAATTTATCCTTTCCAGCTGGTAAATAAGTAGAAATTATGATCTACGAGGAAAACATTAAAAGTAGACAAGATATTTCGACTGGATCACAATTAGATAAACCCAAAAAGAGTCAATACATAATGTGATATTTGGGGTAAATATGAACTATGATAGTTATATACAATGAAAGTGTAACCCTCTTCATGCTGATTAGCCAGTTTTTGCTAACCAATTCTTTTTTTTTAAGATTTTATTTATTTATTTTTAGAGAGAGAGGGGAAGGGAGGGAGAAAGAGAGGGAGAGAAACAGCAATGTGTGGTTGCCTCTCACATGGCCCTCACTGGAGACCTGGCCCACAACCAAGGCATGTGCCCTGACTGGGAATCAAACCGGGACTCTTTGGTTCCCAGCCTGCGCTCAATCCACTGAGCTACACCAGCCAGGGCTGCTAACCAATTTTTAATACACATTTATTTCCTTTAAAATATAAAATGGGCAATAAACCTATATTACCTATTCTGCCATTTATTTTCATATATGTCAAACTTTAAAGTTGAGTAAACGATACTCGTTTAGATGATAAATTTTTACATTTGCTATGTGCTATTCAGTATTTTAGGTGCTGGGAATATAGTAGTAAGCAAACACAGACAATCTCTGACTCATGGGGTTTACATTTCTGGTGGAAGAGATAATAATAATTAAGAAGGAAGTTAAATAAATAAATATAATCCATAAGTATATATTGCAATGTCAAGTAAGTTATAAGAATAAATATGAAATACAATAAGAAGATAATGGCATTCTAGGATGCTCTAGGTAGTATCGTAAAGGTTGAATTCTGGGAAATTAATTTTGAACAGAGAGGTAAATGAAGTAAGAGAGTGGGGAATGCAGACAATTGGTACACGAGTATTCCAAACAGAGTGAAAAAACCCTGAGATGGGAAGGGCTTTGGGGTATAAAACAAGATCAAGTGTTGGTGAAGTGTGATGAGTAAGCTGAAGTACGTAGGAAATAACTCAGAGTAGTTGCCAGAGGCTGGATCTTGTGTGAACTTAGAAGCTGTGGTAGGGATTTTGAGTTTCATTCTAAGTATATGGGAAGGGATTGGAAGAGTGGAGGCAGATATATAATCTGATTTATCTTCCGAAAGGATCACGGACAACTATATGGAGGTGCAACTGCAGGGAGCAATAGTAGAAGCGAGTGGTGTGAGGAATACTGAGGAGGCCACTACAGTAGTGCAGGCAAATGATTAGAGTGGCTTGGCCATGGGAACAGCCCTGGGGATGATGAGAAATGGGCAGGTTTGCCGATGATTTGGATGTAGGATGTGAGAGAAAGAGCAGTCCATAATAACTCTCCTATTTTTGTTCTGAGAAACTGTGTATAATGGTGACATTTACTGAGATAGAGGCCACTATAGTAAGAACATAAAATGGCGTCATAAGTAAGCATTGACCTGTTGCCAATGGTTCATGCATGATGGAGTTTCCAAATCTCTTCTTACCCAGTTATGGCTCGGATTTTGGTTCTAAGTCTTTCGAAATTTAGTTGGGGTCAAAACAAGTACAAAATAAGAATGTGACATGCCAGAATGTCAAATGAGTACAAATGAAAACTGGAAAACAAAAGACTGCAGAATGGCAGACAAACGATGCTTATGGCAGAGCATTTGTGGGTGTGTTTCTTTTCCTGGAATGGTTACAACGAAGCAAAAGAGATGGTCTGCCCGTCTCAAGATATTAAACAAACATAACACAAAGGTTCTTTAAAATTCTATGAAGTCCCCATTCTCTATTGCTGTTTTGGTCTAAAATAAAGTAGGATGGAATTATGGGAATGACTTTCTGATTGCAATCTTCTCAAAGTAGATTGCTTCATCCACAGCTACTTAGTGGCAGCATAGACGGATACCAGTCAGTGCCCGGGTAATCCTCTCTTCCTTCAGCGTTTCCTCCCAGCCGTGAGTAGAGGGCTGTTTCAGTTGCGGCTTCATGCATCTTCGTGAAAAGGAGTTCTGGTTGCAAGTATTTGAAAGATTGTGTTTACATGTTTCCTTTTAAATTTTAGTCGCAATGCTTAAATTTAGTTTGTTTCGAGAAACACTCGCAAGGTCACAGCCATGGCCTCAGCTAGGATCCCCTGAGATCCGCACTAGGCTTTAGTGCCAAGAGAGTAATATTTAAACGGTTGATGTTGACTAATTCTGCCACCTACCATACCAACCTTCATCCATGGCAGCAAACTACTAAAAAATAAATTCTTAGCTCTACCAAGACAACTGTGCTTTTGCCTTGGAAAGGTGTTTCCAAAAGCAGAGCATGTTGGTGAGGGGCCTTACCAACATCATTGCATCGTTGTTTTGTCATAATTTTTGTTTTCTTTGGTTGGGAGGCAAGAGATACTTGTGATAAGGTGATATGTTTCTTAGACATGGGGATAATTCCAAAACTCTTTCCCACACTCCTTATAGACTCTTGTACCCTGAGATTTTTTTAATGAGCATGTTCAGAGACTGGTAACAGTAATAATAAAGCTAGACTGAATTGATGTGCTGCAGTAATATGAAGCTCCAACTAACTCTTATAAGGTGGCAGCCAACCTATGGAGAGAAATTTTAGTCCTTAATTGTTATGAATATGGCTACCTATGTGATTTACCTCTGAAGGCATTTCAATGGCCATTGAATTTTCAATATGGGACTATTAATATCATATTAATTACTGTTATTACGTTGCCCCAATTGACCTATTTTGTCTTTGCAAGACTCCAGTGAGGAGGAAAAGACAACAGAATAAGCATTTCCTTTGAAGCTGCTGTAATGGCCCATCTTTCTGGAATTGCATTCAGAGTAAAGATTTTTCATGAAAGGGCTTCAGGAAGTTACAAAACTCCTTTACATGGCCTGTTGGATCTGCGTACAATTTCCAGCATTACCCAGAATAAATACCAGGAGACTGGTGTGGTTTATACAAGAGTTTATAGAGAAAAAAAATCCACCCACTAGCTCCCATGCTGGGGATTACAGCCTGGTCCCAGCTGCCAAGTTCTGTGTTTAGGTAAAGCATGAGAAAATCTGCATTTTTTTTTTAAAGTCACAAAAGGGTTTCTATAGTAAGGAGTGGTAAGAAGCTGACAGCTTTTTCTGCATAAAAGGCAGCTGTTCCTTCTCAGGTAATATTATTAATAAACCCTAAGGTAATGTTTGCTCTGAAATATGTTTAATTGAAATAATTTACTCTGACCCTTGGAGAATTATGAAGCTGTTTTCGTCATGTTCACACACAGCAAAATAATTATGAGATGCCTTATGGAAAAGCCATCATGTGGTAGGTGTCTTTCTGAATCTATATTTTTAAAATGTTTCCTGCAGATAAATCATACAGCTAATTTACAAAGTAGAGGTGGGGATTTGATGTGAAATGTTTGCAGTTCCAGGATATTAACAGGGGTGTTGACATCAGTAATTATTATAGCTATGAGACATTTTTCACAAAGTATTATGAGAGCAATACTTGGTTATATAGGGAAAAAGGTATGGGACTTTGTTTATAGTGTACGAAATATCCAGGTACTGTCAGTCTCACAAAGCCGTGTGGGCACACTGATGACTGAGGTACTTTTTGCCTTTAGCACAAGATCTGTCTGGAAAGTTCCAGCAGTTTCCACTGAGATAGCACATTTGGCAAGATGAGGCTGAGTGTGGTATGTAAGGGCTTTCGGGAAAACTTGTCAGCTTTCACAGGGAAAGGTCCAAGTGTTTATGGGAACTATGAAGTGGTGTTGGGTGGCTCTCAAAGGGATCTGTGGGGTCATTTGGGACAGGGATTTGAAAGCTTTTTGATTGAAACTCTTCTGAACTTATCAAAATGGGTGGAAGTCTGGCTGTGAGTCTCATGAGAGCAGACTTTCTTGTGAAATTTCTGGTATGGTACTTTCCCGCTGGGGTGAGAAAATCTTAGTAGGACAGACTTTCTCACCGTATTTGAATTCTTGAGATCCATGTCCCTGTTAAACCCAGGAAATGGAGAATGCAGGAAACTGAGCTGTGCTTTCAACCTTTAGAAAGTGAAGAATCAGATTTCTCTAAAGTTCCAAACGCTTAACTAAATTAGCTTGCCCAGTTTCCTGATCAAGCCCCTGCCACCACAAAAAGTGAGTATAAGAGGGGAAAAAAGACACATGCAAAGAAAAAGAAAAAAAATTAAAGTATAATTCACTTTTATAAGCTTCTAGTCTCTCCAGACTTCTATCAAATAAAAAAAAAAAATTAAAAAGTGGTATATGGATTACAGCCTATTAACCCTGTGGTAGTTGAAGTGCTTAGTCTGCATTTCCTACCTTTCCAGGAATGGTATCCGAACCCCCTTTGACCCTCAGCATCGTCACGGTTATCACAGGGATATGCATTTCCAGTGCCCATGGCTGGGTTTTGGACCCCTTGGTCACAGTGGCAACAAATGAGCATTTCTCCTCATAACAGCTTTTGGAGGCAGCCGCTAGATGCGGATTGAGTGTGTGGCCAGGCAGTGTCATCCGCACAATTAGCTAATAGTTGGCACATTCAGATCCCAGTTCCAGTCCCCCTGGGTCCTTGCAGGAGCCTCCCATTTGTTGACAGCCTCATCTTAGTTCAATTTGCAGTGTTCAATTATCCTTACACTTTCAAAGAAAAACAAATTTACATAACAGCTTATGTATCTATATACGATCCACAAATATTTGCAAGTTTTTTTAAGAAACGTATGACAGAAATTTTTTCACTTTTCCAAAGTTGCAATTCTACCCTCAACAACAAAACATGGGATTCAAAAAATAGTGAAATGCAAAATTGGAAACCTGACAAAACGATGAAACTGTTGCTGTTTTCTAATATATTTCAGGTCAGATCCTTGTACTTCTCATTTTTAAACAACTGCCAAGCATTCGTTTTTATATCTACTAGACATCTGTGCTATTGGTGAGCACTATTTCTAGCTATTGACTCTCCTAAAATAAAGGTAACATTTTTCTGTGATTTATAGTCTATCATTATTTTAGTGCTGCCTCTGAATGCATGAACTAGAGATTTATTGCACACCCGTGCCTTATCCTCGACTCACGTAATAGAGGGAAGGTAAAACGCCTTGGCTTGTTGAGGGCTCCCTTCTTTAAGCAGCTGTCTTTTCTTGGTGCGGTGCTCCCAGCTTGATTAAACCACATCCAGAAGGTCAGTGACCAAAACTTTGCCTTTAACAGTTTCCCATAACATGTATTCCTCATAGGGAGCTTTTCTCAGCTCAGGTTATTTCCAGCAATGTTCTCAAACCAAAAGAATGATCTTTGCAGTAAACTAACAAATTCCCACTTTTTATCCTTTATCTCGCACTTAAGCGATGACAGCATTTATGTCTCCTCTGCTATCCGGGCCAAGAACAACTGGATTAATGACACTGTTTCTTTTTCATTAGTGTATTATATTCTTTCTGTGACCTCTCAAGACATGGGAATTTTCAGTTTCATAAGCCCTCGTAGGGAGAGGAATTACCCATGTCTATTTTTCTCCATGTCTTATTACTTTTTGCTCCCTACAGGTCCAGCACTCAGTGAGAATGTGCATTTAATACACACACAGACACACGCACTCTCTCTCACACACATATACCACAATCCCAAGCACATTAACTAGAAATTCAGAGTGTACAACAGAAGTGTAACAAAAATCTCTACTGTAGGGTTCGATTTCCATGTTATGTTATCCTCCAATAAACTTTTTGGAGACACCATCAGAAAAAGATTAAACTGAAGAAATGTTTCAAGAAAACATAGTAGCTAATAGTAAACAAGTGAAACTTAGGAAAGCTATTTTGATACCTAACTTCCTTTTTGAAATGTGTCCATGATATTTTCTTCCCCATTCTTGCTTATTACTTGGTCCTGATGCCTTGTTATATATTTATGTGTATGGCTGATAACTATTTGAAAATAGTACATGAGAATATGGTTAAATTCACAACACCAAACACTAATTAGTGCTTCTTTAGCATTCCTCATTCAGGAACCAGAGTGCTTATAAATTTTTATTTTAGATTACAGAATCTCTTTCTGAGGTCAGCCAGACCATTTATTTTTTTCTCCTATTTTTAAGCTGATGAAATTTAATTGAGGCTAAGGCAGCACATTGTTATGTCCTCATAGGAAATATTGACTTTGGGCAATTTCTCAACTCTGCAAGTTAAGTTGGCTGTTGACTACTTAGGCTTCCCATTGTTCTCAGAGTTATCAAAAGAAGCGCCTGAGTATTGCCTCTAGTTTTCTGGTTAGACTGCCACCAATTTCTGTCATCTCAGAATCAGGTAAAATACTTTTTAGTAAAGTGAAACAGTCATCAAAATACTCTATTTGAGTATAATTTAAATGGCCATATACCTAGAAATTCCATTCCCTTCTCCCCCAGTGAGTTAAGAACCACAAAAGGAGCTGAAATCTAGCCACTCAGAAGTCAATTTCAAGTGGAAAAGAGGATTTAGGGCTAAAGTGTGAAGACCGGGAGGCTAGGTGTTTCCACAAATGTCCGTGTTCCACTGATCATCTGCCAATTGGAGAAATCCATTTTGCTATCTTACAGGGATCTCACGATGTGCCCATTAAAGTGGAAGGCTTAATTTTTGCCTCTAAACTCTTTCCTTATCTATCTGGTTCCTCTTAATAAATAAGTTTATTATTCATGCAGTTTCTCAAAACAGAAAACCAAAAGCCCTCCTTAATTCCTCCCTTTCCTCAGTGTGTGTGTGTACACACACACACACACACACACACACACACACACACACACACACACACACGGTCTGTCCAGAAAATATCCAGCCATGCACTATGAAAAATAGAGACATTTATTGAAGAAGATACAAAATAAAAGACACATAGTACATAGGACAATGACACCTCTGTCCCCTTCAGGGTAGGCACCTTGGGACCTCACACAGCTCTCCCAGTCGCCATCAGGTGCACTGTCATAATTTCCTGAATCTCATCAATGGTCTGAAATCTGTTTCCTTTCAAAGGAGATTTAAGTTCTGGGAAAAGTCAGAAGTCACAGAGCACCAAATCAGGGCTGTAGGGGGCTGAGTCAGCTGGGTGATTTGATGTTTCACCAAAAGGCTCTACATGAGATGTGATGCATGAGCAGGCACATTGTCATGATGAAGCTGCCAATCACCAGTTGCCCATAGCTGCGGCCTTCTGAGTTATCTGAATAGTTTCTGTGGAGGAATGTATAAGCTTAATGCAAAATTTGATGCAAATTCATTGCTCTACTTGCTCAGTCATTGTGAATGTGATGGCCACACAGTACACATGCTCACTCAATGGTGTCCACCACTCCCACAGACTAGTACAGTGAAGTCATCACTGTTCTCGTGTGCACATCTCAGTCCACTCTACTTGGCTGCCAGGTTACATCGATGTTGCACAAACCATTATTATTATATAACAATGCCTGGGCTTTTGTCGGTATAGACCTCATGTATCAGCAAGTCCTTTGTAAAAATCTCTTGGTTCTTATGGCTAGCACATTAGTACCCTGGTTTAAACTACTTTTCACCTGAACTACTGAAATAGTCTGGGTCAAATAAGGAAAATGGAGTCAGTGCCTGCTAGCTGAACTTTAGGAGCATAAAATGTATTGCTAAGTTATTAGAAGAACCGAAAACTTAAATAAGGATGTTGTATCAACCCTGACATTAGCTAGTTCAGCAAAGCACTACCAACCCTAGATCTGGGGTGCAAAAGGGGAGGTGATATTTAGAGAGCTGAGGAACCAAGACCATTCAGCAGGAGGTAAAAATCACAGTGGGAGGGGCTGTTTGGAATCCAGATTAGAATTACAAACGGATTGATGAGGCTACTAGCAGAGGTTCTACTTGTAACAATGGAAGGATTGGTGTATGGGGCTTGATTTCTCCCTCCCTTTAGCTTCAAATTCATACCACAACTTCCTGTGTACCCCACTCACTAGACGGCTGTTGACAAAAGTAGCCTTGGAAATGTTATTTGCAAAAAGCCAATTCCTAGACAGCAGAGTCTGGAGATGAATCTGTGAGCAAAACTGCAAAATAGTGTCATAGTCTACCCCCTTTTCTATGCAGCATGTACTCTTCTCTCTCATATATAACTTATTCCTTGACAACTTTATGCTTCTACCTGATAAAACCCAAAACACAAACAAAGCTATTCTCACACCTGCAACAAAAAGGGTATGCAGAGTCTCATTCATCGCTGATTCTCAAAGTTGAAGCTCTCCTAGTGAAATCTCTTCATCAGGTTTAGAGGCAGTACCTCAAAGGATGGTGCTTTATGAATGAAAATGTGAATTTAAGCATCGCCAGCACTCTTCACATGTATAGTAGAGGAAAAAAGGGTAAAATAAGAATAATCTGTTACTATATACATTAAAAATTCAGTATAGCCCTCCTTTGCAGCTCTAATCCTAAAGGCGCTACTTTCCTTCGCCCCTGTGTCCCTCTTGCCCTCAGCCAGAAGATCAGTTGTTCAGGATTCTATATCTTGCTGGTGAGCCAAGGCTTCTTTCCCAAAGGGTCAGAACCTTTAGTGGTCCTGGTCTTATTGGGTAATTGTTTTGGATTTTATTACTAGGCTTAGAAATATTAAAGAGTGGGGGTCCCAGTGAATTTCATCATGTTTCAGCAAACCGATTTCTTGTTGACTATCCATAGCCCCTTTCTTTGCCTGATGGTTCGATGTGAGAAGAACCCCAAACTATCCTGGTAGTGGTTTCAACACTAACAATTCAATTGTTGTGTCATTAATAAAAATATTTCTCCTCTGGGAACTAAGACTTCTAAAGATCCAGAGTGTGAATCTTGAAGAACACAAAGCAAAAAGCATGACCCAAATACAGATACTTGGTGTAATAGTGGAAACAGTAACTCCTACTTCTATTTCTTTGTCCTCCAAGCCTTCTACACCGGACATGGGAGAGGCAGCGCCTTTCACTGACCCCGTGCTCAAAACACAAAGCACTACCAGGATGTGGTCACCCAAATAACTTTGTAAGAGAATCATAAGTCAGACATTCATTATTTTAATTAGATCAGTTTCCTTTGGATAATGGGGTACGTTACAATCCAACTGAATTTCATGGGTAGAAACCAACTGCTGCACTTTGTGCTAGGCCACTTTGAGGCCTAATGTATAGTAGGATTGATTCTATGATGATAAGCCGGGTATTTCCATAAGCTCATGGATAATAGTGCTGGGAAAATAAATAGCAAATCCATTTGCACAATAGGTATGTATTATAGTAAAGATAAGTTGCTGCCCTATTAAAATGGTTCACTACTTTCCACCTGCTATCAGGAAGTTTCTAATCTCTTTAGGAACGATGCTACATCAGTCATTAACACATTAAGTGCGGCATCAGTCCCCAGGGACTGAGAGTGGACTTTCCATTTGGGCGACATCGGTGTGTGGGACTGGCAGTGTCAAAGTTAAAAAATAAATGTAATTTTAAAGATTTTATTTTTTATTTATTTTTAGAGAGGGGGAAGGGAGGGAAACAGCAATGTATGGTTGCCTCTCACATGGCCCTCGCGGGGACCTGGCCCACAACCCAGGCATGTGCCCTAACTGGGAATCGAACCGGGACCCTTTGGTTCCCAGCCCGCGCTCAATCCACTGAGCTACACCAGCCAGGGCAATAAATGTAATTTTAATGAAGTTTTTTATTGGCTGCACCATTGTGTGCCTGTTTATACTCTAACTCAACACCTGTGGAGTGGTCTCCAGCCCACTGCCTGAATGGAAAGCCCAGCAAAATCAGCTCCGTGCTTAACGTGTTAAACATTGGCCACTGAAGTTGTACATTGAAAACTATTCTGTGTGGGTAAAGTGAAGGTAAAGTCTATGCTATTGAGCCCTTGTGATGCCTCTATTTCTGGCATGGTGGTACCTTTGAATATGGACTTATTGTATAAGCACTGGAGTCTCTGAGGAAGGATGCTGCCTGATATCCGTTGTATGAATTATGTTTCCCATTTAAGAGCCTCCTCAACAGTGGATGTCTTTCACTGGGCATTTCACATGGTCTACAAACACCTGTATGCTTTGGACTCATTCTCAGTACATTCACCTAACTCTTCTCTAGACGATGTTTACAAATTTTCTAGTGTGCTGCTTCCTACTCCTGGAAACCGGCCTCACAGTGACTGCCTATAAATCAGCCTGTCCTTCAGGTCATTTCATTTTCCAGGGAAAGTAGACTACAAGGTTTACTACCCTAAGTTTTGCCCCTGAGAGATTGTATCCCTTTATCATATTCTTTGAATGGGGAGTCACATTCTCTGAGCCACCTTTGAGTGGGTCTACAGTAGAATAGCAATCCATTGCTGCCTGGTGCCAGCACATTACTCATCCCATCTGTAACCAAGTCTAAGATCTTCTTTTTCAGTCTAATGGTCATAGGAATTCCCTAAGAGGACAGGTGTGTGGATTGCAAGAGGCAGGGATAGTGTGTGGTGCCTGATCTAAAAATTAAATAAATTTTATGTGATTCTTTAATCACTGTCTCTCTGTTCTACTCTCTGGAATTGTCTACTTGTGTATTCTTGTCAGTCACCACATCTTTCAAGTATTAGGACATTCTGGGGTAGAAAACGTTTGACATTTCACATGGGTGCTGGTTTCAGTGTCTTGGAATTGTCTGAGTAAAGTATCCTCTGTGAAACCCTCAGAAGTTCTGCATTGTGTTGACTGGATAAACTTGTACGATGTGGATTCCTATTTCTTAAATCCAGACCTTAAAATTGAATTTCTCTGAAAATATATTTCGGTAAGGACAGTTATTACCTTTATTGTCAAGGTGTTTGTAGCCAAATGTACAAGTTAGATGGGACTTTATTAGTCAAAGTGTATGTTGGGTGGGATCTGGAGAATCCAGCTTCTAACGTCTAATTTTTTCCCTTATTTTTTCCTTAATTTCACTTTTATCTCAGTAATTTTCCAGTGTCTATGTCATCACTCAAAAATTTATCTTGGGGAGGGGAGTGGTATTTTATAATCCCATAAATCATGGGTCTAACTTGTGATCTTTCCAACTGATGACCTGAGCCTCTTTGCTGTCTGCTGTATACAGACATACATAAACATTTTTGTTTCTGTCCAAATTGGGACATAAATTTTAAGGCTAGCAATATATTCTGAACAAATTCTCCCCATGCTCAGAAAATGTTTTAATAATATAATTTATACAAGTGCATAGTAAATAGTTTAGCACATAGGTCTACCATGGTATTGCTTGTGCCCATTTCAAATCTTTATCGTCTTACTTACATAATGCTTTAATGAACATCTTTGCCTTAGTATTTGATATCCATTCCAGGTTAATTCTTAAGATAAAATTCATAGAATTTGAATTGCTGGTTTAAATATGGGGATTTTCAAGTCCACTGATTGACATTGCCAAATTGCAATTTTAGAGTTACCTTGAAAAATGGGGTATAGGCCCAAGGTCATTTTTTTGGTGAAATTATTTGTCATGGAAAAGAGAATAAGCTAAAAAATTCTTCCTTCTCTCATTTCCATCATCATTTATCTCCACTAAAATTCCAATTCTGACCTTTCTCTGTTTTTTATAAGATTGTTATGAGAATTAAATTAGACAATGCATAAAATTGCTACTTACAACATGCCTTGCACAAACTAAAAACAATTTAGAGATTAGCTATTATCATTACTGTTATGTTTAATTTTTTTCTCATCCTTCTCATCGATAGTCAACTCTCCTTGTTACAATGCAATTTCTATAGTATTGTTCCAGGACTGCTGATATTTACAATTTATGCATAAGACATTTTAGCCTTTGAGAACATTGAGGTACAGATTCAAAATGACATTATTAAGAAAAAACAGTTATAGATGTAAAAACAGTTTTTTTCTCTACTAGATCTGACATTATCCTTAAAATCTCTGTAGAAAGTAACAAAGTGATCTCTCATAAATTGGAAAATGTTATTTTCCCTGATATTCTTAGAAATAGTTCAGATAAAAATGTATTTTAAATTCATCTTGACAGAAATAATTTGTTGCAATTACATCACCAACACATATATATTATATACATAACATATATATGTCACCTTGACTTAATAGTGAGTGACCTGAGGAGGAAATTTGTTGGTTTAACAAATCCCTTCTAGTAACACCCACAGAACTGAAAACATATTCCACTTCTTGGTGGTCTCCTGCCCATCCCAGGCTCCTGAGTACTATAAAAATGTTGGTTCCTCTCCTAAACTGCTATGAAATGTATCTTGTGGGGCCCAGGGGACAACCTTTCTGAGGCCGAGCGTTCCATGGAGATTCAATATTCTGTATTTGGAAATGGAGCTAGAAGTGGAAATGGATTTACTTTGCAAGACCTCTTTGTTCATAATCAGGGATATAAAAAGTAGATTTGAGAAAGTGAATAAAATATGACTGGAAAAAAAGCAACGGTTTTTGCATATAAAATTTCCATACCAGATGTGTGAACTGGAGTAATTTAAGATAGTAGTTAAAATTAAATTTCAATGATGAATCTAAGAAATACTAGACTTTTGACATCGATGAACTAGTTACTAAAATAGAAAACAGTTATCAGATACTGTTATGTGTTCAAACATTTAACAAATGGTAATGTGTTTGTTACATATAAGGCATAAGAATTTATACATCATTCAGTTATGATGTACTAATAATTTTCAGTAATCATTAATTATAGTAATGGGGAAAGTAACCACAAGGCAGTTTAATTAGAGTTTTTTCCTCCTATTTCTTTTGATTTTCATTAATTTAATTTAGTCTCTCATTTAAATATAACATATCTTGTTCTAAAAATTGTTTATGACAAACATAATTTGGGTATTGTCCTACCAGTGTTGTCTCTCATTTTTTGTATTAGACGGAACTAATTGCTGTGACTTCTTTCTTTCCTGTCTTCAAAGCCATCATATAGAGAACATACTCCCTTGTGCACTCAATTCAATATCATGAATTCACGACCATCAATAACATTAGTTTGAGTCACAGTGATAGGGACTTAGTCAAGACATTGACACGGGGTTAATTAGAACATTCTGTATGGTTGGGAAACACAGTCATTTGGGTCCTGTGTTATGTTTCAGCAGAGAAACCCCATTCTTTTCTTACAGGCTTAAGACATCATGTTCTTTAATCGTATTCTGGAGGAAAGGGGAGGCAGGAACAGTTTTGAGCATCTATCATGTGGATTTGTTTCTCGTTTCTCAGTAATGCTTACAGCAGCCTTCTGTCTTATTACTTTCTCCAGTTTAAAGATGAATTTAGAGAAGTAAAGCACTAAACAGTGAAGCTAGGGTTTAAATCCAGGTTTCACTGTATTTATTCAAACAACAAATGCGCATCATGTGCCTCACTGTGCTTTAGTCATTGGTGTAAAGGGGGTGCTACGATGATGGAAGAGATTCCAAAGTTGCTTCATATTTTACTATAACAATGCTGAAAGTGTTTTAGGTACTTCCTTCGTATTTCCTAAAACTTAGAATTATAATGCAGCAAGTCAAAGTGAATTTATAATTGAACCATGTACAAACTAAACTGCCACCAAATACACCGATTGTGTCTGCTCTGACACCGTCATCAACAGTAGCAGGTCTTTATGTAGTCGGTTCACTCGGAGAGTCTGCATGGTCTGCTGTGTAGTGAAGATTTAAGGCAGACGCTCGACTGGGGTGCTCCGGTATAGCCTTCGCCAAAGGTGGATTTTCATAAAACTAATCATACTTAAGCTTCCAAGGTCTTGGGAGGGGCCCAAGTAATGATTTTGCCATGTATAATGTGCACTGCACCAATAATACATCTGATAAGAGATTAATATCCAAAATGTATAAAGAACTCATACAACTTAATGTCAAATAAAACAAATGAACAATAAAAAAATAGGCAAAGGACCTAAATAGACATTTCAGAAAGAGGACATACAGATGACCAGTAGACATAAGAACATCAGAAAAATGCAAATTAAAGTCACAATTAGATAGCTCCTCACACCTGTCAGAATGGCTCTCATCAATAAAACAACAAACAGCAAGTGCTGGTGAGGATGCAGAGAAAAGGGAACCTTCATCCACTGTTGGTGGGAATGCAGACTGGTGCAGCTGCTATGGAAACAGTATGAAGGTTTCTCAAATAATGAAAAATGGAACTGCCTTATAACCCAGGTATTCCACTTCTGGGGATACATCTGAAGAAAACGAGAACACCAATTCAAAAGAATATATGCACCCTACGTTTATTACAGCATAATTTACAATAGCCAAACTATGGGGGCAACTCAGATGCCCATCAATACACAAATGTATAAAAAAGCAGTGATACATATATACACTGGAATATTACTCAGCCATTAAAAAGAATGGAATCTTACCATTTGTGACTGCGTGAATGGGCATATAGGGTATCATGCTAAGTGAAATAAGTTAGTCAGAGAAAGACAAATACCGTATGTTTTACTTATGTGTGAAATATAAACAGCAATATAAACAAATAAACAAAACAGAAGCATACTTACAGATACAGAAAACAGACTGTAGGGAGGTGGGTGGGGGACTGGGTGAAAAAGGTGAAGGAATTAAGAACAGATGTGTAGTTACAAAATAGTCTCAGGATTGTAAACTACAGCATAGAAACTATTGTCAATAATACTGTAATAACTATGTGTGGTACCAGTTGGGTACTGGAAATATCAGGGGGAACAGTTTTTAAAGTATATGATTGTCTAACCACTATGCCGTACATCTGAAACCAATACAAAATAATATTCAAAAATATCATTAAATCAGTTTTTGGGGTATTGGTATTGTTTTTTGATCTGGGAACTAATACACAGGTATGTTAAATTTGTGAAAATTCAGAGAGCTGTACAATTTGGTGCAGTTTTGTCATTACATTATTATTTTTTTAAAGTTTAAGAAAATGATGTTGAATTGTTTTTCAGAGTAATTACACCAATTTATGTTCCCTCCAGCAATATATTTAACATAGCCCTTAATTTAAAAAAAAGAATATAAATCTACCAGTAATTTTACCAATAAAATATAATCATTAATTTTCATGTATCACATACATTTCTGATAATTTTTTAAAGATTTTATTTATTTATTTTTAGACAGAGGGGAAGGGAAGGAGAAAGAGAAGGAGAGAAACAACAATGCATGGTTGCCTCTCACATGGCCCTCACTGAGGACCCGGCCTGCAACCCAGGCATGTGCCCCAACTGGGAATCGAACCGGAACCGCTTGGTTCCCAGCCCGTGCTCAATCCACTGAGCTACACCAGCCAGGCAATTTCTGATAATTTTTAAAATATTTTTGAAATAAGAAGGTGACATGAAGGCTAGTTAGATAAATTATAGCTCATTGATCATCTGTCTGCCAAGAATATTTCTCTATGAAATAATAAATTAAATTTTGTCTGTTTGTTAAGCACATCATAGGAAAATTGCTGGATGTATTTTCACCAAATTTGGAGTTCACGTTTAAGACGGCCAGACCTAAAACTATAGTTTACCAGATATGCCCATAATTTCTTTTTGAAGTCCTGCAGTTTTACAAAGTGACATACAAGTAGTTTTCAGAGCAGCTCATGTGATTCCAATGGGGGGAAAAGACACATAAATACAAACAGTAGTGACAGAGGAGTCAAACTCTTAAGCACAAACTCCAGCAGGAATGACCCAAGGCGAACACTTTGAATGAAAGGCATCAGTGGTGATTGAGCAGATTCTTACCAGGGGCAGTAAACAGGCAGGGCCTTCTTTGGGCTGTCTCCCCTGGGTTTTTTTCACATTCAGATCACTGTTTTCCCTCTGTCCCCTCTTTCTGGGTCTGTTTTTCTGTCTTCTCATCTTGTTTGGAATTCTTCTAGGTTCTGTCTCTCTTTTGCCTACTTTCTCTGTGAGATCTTTCAGTCATATTTTTCAAATACTCTCTGTAAATTGATGACTCCCAAACTGTCTTCCCTAAAAATAATCTCTCTTCTGAGCTCCAGATCTTCTGTCCAGCAGTGTATTCAACACCTACAATAGATACTGTGGGGGCAACTAGTTAGAGCAATATCAGGAGCTACTTATTGATTCCTATTCATCTTCCATACAGTCTCAACTTCTCACTCTTAGTTTCCCACCTCATTAGATACCATACCTACCTAGTTGCTCAAGCAGAAACCTAGATATTAATTTTGATTCCCTTCTCTTTCAAACTCTGTATGAAAAACATCAAATCTTAAAAATTTGACTTTCTACATGTACCTCATCTGTCTGTCTCTTTCCATGACCACTGCTGTCATTTGCCTTAGTTCAAGTCTATGTCATTTTTCACTTGGATTAATGAAATGTTTTCCCTTTGGTCTCTTTATCTCTACATTTGTACTTCCTAACCCATTATTAACTCTGTAAAAAGAATCATTTTCGGAACCAGTAAATCTTATTATGTCACTCCCTAGTTCACATCTCTGAATGGCCTCACATTTTGCAGCATAAAAGTTCAAAATCCTGGCGACAGACCCTGAGGCTCTACGTGATAAGGCCCCTTCTAACCTTTCTGAGATCTTCTTTCACCTCCCCATAAGTTTATCACTCTCCTGTCACATTGTCTTCTTTCAGTTCTTCAAACTAACCACACTTTCCTCTTCTGGAGATGTTTTTATTTCCTCTTCCTATGATAATTCCTAGTTATTCTTTGGGCTTAACATAAAGTGTTAGTTCCTCAAAAACCTTTGCCTTACCCCATTACCTAATCGACATCAGATACCTTGATAGTCTCTGCTGCTCTTTCTTTGCAGAACTCACCCCTGCCTATAGTATCAATTACTGGCTTAATTCCTCTTACTCTACTGGAAATATATATACTACCTGAGAGCAAGGGACCATGAAGTTTTGTTGACCTGGCCCATAGTAGGTGCTTAGTAAAATATTCTGAATGAATGAATCAATCAAATATTTATTGTTTAACAAATATGTATATTTATTTATATACATTATTTCTATTTATTTTGTCATTATTTCTATTTATGCAAATTAATATTTATTACTGCTCAGCACTGTAATCATCTTGGAAGAGGGAGAATATGAGTTAATAATAAGTGGAAACTTCTAAACCTCTAAACAGTTACAGGACAAAAGGAGAGAGTACACTATCAAGTACAAATCATGTTTGATGCAGCATGAAACTACTAAGGAATGCAAGAAAGGGAAAAGTGATCTGGGCCTGCAACAACTGAGTGAGTCTTCCTTGGAATGGGCAGGGCCTCCATGAACATGGAATTTGGTCATTTCAAACAACAGATATAATTTTTACTTTCCCATAGACAAGTCTTAATTATAACAATTATTGGATTTTTTAACAGCAGTTCTTTCACTGTTGTAAAGGGCCTCACCAATATGTTATTAGTTAAAATTCCTTTTTTCATCTTGACATAGTCATATATTTCTTCACATTTTTATACCACCCATTTGAGTAACATCGAGCAATGCTACGTTTGTTCTAAGGGGATGTCCGAAATCAGAGCTTTTAGAAGAAATGGTGTTCATGGCACCAATGTGACAATCCCCCACCCCCAGCAACAGATGAAATATTTCAAAGGGGACATCTGCCACCACCACTGAGATTTTATGGAGTACCCACACATGTAGACTCACTCAAGTAGGCATGACAGCTGAAAAATATTAAAAGTGTGTGTGTTTTTAAAAACAACTTATGGTTAGGAATTAAGAAATGACTTTTAAATAAGAACAGGATTTTTTTTTTTTGCAAGTGTGTACTTTTTTTTTTTTTTGAAGACCCCACACTTGCAAAATCTTTTAGGTCATGTGTTTGCTTTACGAAACATTTGGCAAGTAATAGGTGCCATGGGAATATATCCACTCCATCTGGAATCTGCAGATCTTCCTGATTTCACTGTACCTGTCTTACCACCAGTCCCCACGGCTCACAAATGTTTTTGTTTTCTTTCTTTAATACATTTTGGATGCAATAATTAAATGGAGGAACCTTATTGAAGTGAGTTCTTCCTTAAATTTTGTAAGGCAAATCTTGGGAAAAAAATAAATGTATACTTGCCAATTTGAGGTTTACAAAAATGGAACTTGTGTAGAATGTAATTATTTCTTTTGTTGGTAGAGCATTTCCGTACACAAAACAAGGCCCAGTGAACACATGTTATTTTTGACCCAGTTCCCCCTGCTACCCCTGTGAGGAAAACTTTTTAAAGGCATTTAATTTTATTTAGATAATAACAAGTTATGGGTCATATTGTCCTAACTTTTGTATTCCTTTTAAAAATTGAGCAGATATTGAAACTGGAAAAGTGATTGTGTTATCTGATCTATTCAGTGTCAGAGAAAGATTGTCTCTTGCTATATACTTTTCTATTTTCAATTTTCGTCATCAGTTGAAAATGGTTCTATCATTTCACAAAGAGGTTTGGGATTTCTACCTCTTCAATTACTTTATTTTACTGTGTTTTATATTATTTTATTTCATTTTAAAGAAGAGGTCATGTAGAAAAGCAAGTTTATAATCTCACAAATAAAGTGTGCTTTGCTTGATATTTGAATCTCTCTTCTTTCATTTTGGCAAGAAATACTGTGGGAATAAGTGTTTCTGCCAAATATCAGTTATTTAAATATTTCATTACCTCACAAAATAAAAAAAAGATGAAAAAATTGCTCCTCTAAAACAATTGGACAAAGACAAATTTTTGATATACACCAAGACTGGATTTCTGCCCTTTCTTTAAAATAACACTATAATTTTTGAAATCCCTATTTTAAAATTTCCAAAGGTATTCATACTGTTCAATTAATTCAAATGTCGACAACTGAAGACATAGTTTTTAAGTAGGAAATATTTCAGCATTTATAAAAAGAACTTTCCTCTACAATAACAAAACCAAAACAAAGCAGAATAACAACCAAAAAATATAATAAAGTGCCAATCTAAATACGCCATTTTTAACTCATTTATTTTACCTTCAAACCACCATCAGACATTGATGGTTTGAGTAACACAGGTAAGAGGTGGCACTATTAGAGAGAAGAAAATGCCCACACACAACACATGCACTTACAAACATTCTTTTTTTATTCCTCACTAGAGGACATCTGTTCTTTTCATTGCTTTTAGAGAGAGAGGAAGGGAGAGAGGAAGGAGAGAGAAAAACATATATGTGAAAGAGAAACATCAGTTGGCTGCCTCCTGTTTGCTCACAAACCAGGGATCATATGTGCCCCGATCAGGGATCAAACACACAACCTAGGTGTGTGCCCTGACCAGAAATCGTACCTGCAACCTTTTGGCTGTGGACTGCAGCTCCACCAACTGAGTCACACTGGCCAGGGCTATACGAATGCTTTGTGTTGATCTTAATTCTTCTGTCATTTTTCTTCCTATACACATATTCCTAACTAAAAACATTTCAGAAGACAGCAGTCACAAAAAGAACTTGGTAAGCAAAGCCATAGGTCATATATAGAGATTATTTTGAATGTGCTAAAGTTTTTAAATTGCTACAAAACAACTTCTGTTATTAGTGAAGAGCCATAGACCTAAAATTTTTGACTTTTAAATGTAGTACAAATATAAATAGGTAGAAGTAGTTCTAATTTTATTATTAAAATATATTGTTTGGTTTATCTGGAAAGAAATAGTCAAATAGCTATAGTAGAACACATTTCTAGTTTCACGTTTATTTCACCTGACATTTTATAGATATGGCCCAATGTCTTCATTGACAAACTTGCCAAAACAGGACCTTAAAATACGGAGAATAAAGAACTAATATATATTTTACAAAAGGAATGTTATTAGGACATTGCCTATAATATTGGGATATTTGATAAGATTGCTTATTTTGTGTCCAGTTCAAGGGTCTTCACTGATAGCTGGAGAATGTCCGTGTTTTTAATCTATGTCAGCCATCTGAAAAACCTATAGTGTGGGTGTAAGAAAGCATCTTATCAAATTTCAGTGTATTATTATTCAATTATATTTTAATTTCCTAATGACAGATGGAATTCCCTTATGTCAGCCTGTTGCTCCATGCCCGATTTTAAATTTCCATGTTGAAATAAAGTGAATTCATCCATTTCAATCCAGAAATATTGGCTTCTGAATGAAAATCACTGAACCTTAGGGAAACTGGAGATGGTCAAAACTCTTGGACACACTTTTCCGTGTGCAGTTGGGTACAATTTGAATACCACTAGCTTATACATTGGTTGTATGTCAAATGTAAATCTCTGATTTTAATGGATAGAAGCATCATATTTTTGGATATTACTATCTCAAAATCAAACCTGTCAATATCATATTACCTATAATTTTCATATAAGATGATACTATAACAATGAAAAGAAGTGATTACATTAGACATTATAGAACAGACCCAACACTTATATACCTATGACTTCAGCTGATACTTACAAAATTTCTTCTTAACTGTATTTCGGGTTCATCCTCTGAGATGTACTTATAATAAAACTCTAAATATTTCTATAATAGAGGGATTAGGGGACACGGGAGTCAGATTCTTACTCTCAAATCTTAGATATTATAGAATATTAAATTATAGAAATAGTATGTATCAGTATTTCTAATTTTATTCATAAAAATTGGATTTGATGGAATTTTAACTTATTTACAAATCTTTGAAAGTAGCTTATTTTCTGGTATAATGATGCATAAGGTGTTTCCCAAAATAAGCCATTTCTGAGATATTCTGCTTCTATAAAATATGGGTTTAGTGACCATTGGATTTTCACCTTTTCTGGAATAGCTTGGCTCCGTCACAGACACACCCAAACACAGCATTTTGTCAAATGCACGTGAGTGATTTTCATTTCATGCCTGTAACTGATAAGTTTGGTCAAGGCATTCAAAATATGAGAATGTGAGATATGGACAGACATAGATGTAGGTTTTTGAGGCCTGAAGTGTATACAATTTGGGGAATCCTTATTGAGAAAGAGAATACAAAATTACAAGTATCAAAATGGGTTCAGGATCCTGGAAGGAACACTTGCTTGTGAGCACCCTAGTTGTATGCTTCAATAGCAGTTCAGATATATTCTGTGAATGCATGAATACAGACTGAGTCCGCTATGTGAAGCTTTAAACCCCACTCTAAAGTTCCTGTCCTTTTCTGCACTTCGTTCCCAAGGGGAAGTGTTAACGTTGACGGTTAAGACATTGATCATACTAATATGCTACTGTTTTCTCTCTCTCTCTCTCTCTTATTTTCTTGAGATTTTTGTCATTTCTTCCTCTTCCTAGTTTTAGACTGGAACATGCCTTTTGAAGACCTGGGTGGAGCAATGATATTCTTATCGAGTTAGGAACTCTTACTTCCCCTTCTCTCTGAACTCACTATCCCTTGCTGTTGATGCTTTCAGATATGTAGAAGACCAAGACTCAAGTGGAGAGTTTAGATAAAATGCCTCAAACCTAAAGCCAGGCAAGTGATGAAAATGGCAAAGCAGATTTGGCATTAGGGACACAACAATAAGTGGCAGGGACTGGAAGTTTTGCCTCATGAACAGCGCCACTAACCTTAACTCTGGACTGATGTTCCCCGATAGGCATATATTTCAGGTGGTGTGTATCTTTTTTTTTCACCCCAGAAAAGCAACAATCTGGGTCTTAACATACAAAGTCTTCTGATTTTCAAATGTTTTCAAATAATTCCATATTTTAAATAGGACATTGAGGACCAGAACACATATGAGCCTGTTCCAACTAATAGTCACCAATTTTGGATCTGTTGGGAACTGGTAAAATGGGGCTGTTAGTTTACTTAGGCTGTATGCTACTTAAATCTCTCTATAGCTTAGGGAAGAGGAATCTTCTTCTGCCCTTAGGGATTTTTCTAATACATCAAATAAATTATGAACATTTATCTTTTTAGCTGTATCCACTGCACATACGAAGTCTGTCCGGAAAAAGTTCAGCCATTGTTAATATAACAAGAATGGTTTGCGCGGCATTGATGTAAACTGGGAGCCAAGGAGAGTGGACTGGAATGTGCAATCCTGAACAATGGCTACTTCACTGCACTAGACAGTGGGGTCGATGGATGCCATTGAGTGAAAATGTGTACTGTGTGGCCATCGCATTCACAGTGACTAAGCTAGTAGAGCAATGAATCTGCATTAAATTTTGTGCTAAGCTTGAACATTCCTATATGGAAACTATTCAGATGATTCAGAGGGCCACAGCTATGGGCAACTGGTGATTGGCAGCTTCGTCACCACAATGACCCCACATCACATCACATCTCATGCAGAGCCTTTTGGAGAAACATCAAAACACCCAGCTGACTCAGCTCTCCTACAGCCCAGATTTGGTGCCTTATGACTTCTGGCTTTTCTCAAAACTAAAATCACCTTGGAAAGGGAAGAGATTTCAGACCATTGATGAGATTTAGGAAAATATTACCAGGCAGCTGATGGAGATTGGGAGAACAGTGTGAGGTCCCAAGTGCCTACTCTGAAGGGGATTGAGGCATCATTGTCCTATGTACAATGTTTCTTGTATCTTGTATCTTCTTCAATAAATGTCTCTATTTTTTCATATCACATGGCTGGATACCTCCTGGACAGACCTCCATATACCTGTCCTCCAGTGACCTCATGTGGAGTGAAGACGGAGAGAGAAAAACTGAGAGATAGTGGCTGGTGACATTAGTGAGTTATTCATGATCCTGGCTTTCTAATAAAATAAATACATTTCAATTCTACCTTAAGTATTATTAACGCTCCAGGCACTTTCAGTGATTTCTGTAACTTCTTGGGATTTTAGTCTATGGAATTTTGTCCTTAATTCTGTTGTTCTGTTGTTTTGTATCTTGAATCCATTCAGGAGTGACATGTGATGGAGGACTGTCTTATTCCCACATTAAACATGAGAGTAGCATGCTTTTATCAAATGCATTTCCTGTCACTTGGCCTTTTGACATTTCCAGTATGCTCTATAGCTGAGCCTGGAAGAGATTTTGTATGTAGTTTAAATCACTTGCAAAAAGAAGCATGTCTGGAATCTCATTTCTTTTTTCTCTAGGGAATATCCATGTGGTAAATTGACATCAACACAAGATAGAAATTGGTTACTCCCTGATATAGTCATTCAGGAATTATTGCTATTTTAAGCCCTTTTATTTCCAGGAGTTGTACCTGCATTATTCAGCAAAATACTGTCATCTGGAACTTCCTGACGTATCAGCAGTCCTGTTCCAGCTTTCAGCTCCTCATTTGCTGGCCCTGCCACCTAACAAGGGCATGATAGGGCAAAAGCTTATGGATGTGGCTCTAAGAAGAAATGCAGTGCACTGTGCTTCCATCCCTTGCTTGCTTTTTATGTTTCATAGGAATCTAGCTGTATTTGGGAATCCTGAAAAGTCTTACCTGAATGAAACCAAGAAGATTTTGAGACTGCCTCCTGTCACGCTAGTCCAACTGTATCTGCAACTAACTCCTGTTTGTGCAAAATGAGGGACATGAACAATGGAAGTGAAGAAGAGCACAAAGAAGTAAAATACAGTTTCTGGTGATATGCAGAGGTGCAAAGAACAAAAAAGATGAGGAAGAGAAAAATAGGAGTCTACAAGACTAAATAAAGAGTAGGGAATTAGGAAAAAAGTATGCTCAATTGCAAGCTGCTCTTTCTTTTTTGACTTAAAGAGTGATTATTTTACAGAATTCCTTCAGTTTTACATGAGGAAACTCAATGAGATGAGGATTTTTTAAAATTACTCTTTTTATCTGCTGTCCATTATGCTGGTTAACTATAGATTTTATATCCATCTATTTGATAAATTAATGTTTCATAGGACATAATTCTTACTGACAGCCTGATTTTACATTCTTCCTACAAATGCATTTGCTTTATTTTTGAGATTTTTGAGTCTCTAAAGTATCAAAAGACGAATAACTGAAGATTCATTAACTTAAGCACTAATGGGTTTCCAAATAAAGGTATGTATGGATGCAGACTTACATTCATAAAAATTAAACAACTTCCGAGGATGAATCAACTGAGCATGGCAGGAATGAACATGTGAAGTCTCTACAGGTTTGAGGGATTTTTACAAAACATGCTTGAAAATAATCATTTTAGACCATAGTTTAGTGCATTATCAGTTTATAGTAGGTAGTATGGACTGATTCTGAGCTGTTTTTGCTCAGAGAATTAAGTTGTCATTTTTAATTAGCTTTTGTATTTTTAAAGGCTAATTGCTTAACAAGATCAAGATTACTTGATTGCTAATGACAAGAGTGCTATGGTTACATATTTTTTAAAAACCTTCCAAATCTGCCTAATTGTACAGAACTATGTTATCTATGAACTTTTTTTATAATAAAGTACATATTTTTAAAACCATAAAAGCACATATTTACTAATAATATCAGTAAAATAAAAAGTTTTGTTTTGGCAAGATGATTGCTGCTAATGTTTAGCAAAACATAAACAGTTGTGGTTCTATTTAGCTTTAAAATATATGTTGTATCTCCATTTTCTTATAACTCTCATAACTTTCTGGACAAATGCTGTGTAGCAATGAAATAAATATGCTATAGAAAAACGTGTTTTTACTGATGCACTGCTGTTTCATATATGCCGTAAGGATTTTCCCACCTCAGATCACCCTGAATTGCACTGTGTCATCCATTTTTTCTTATTATTGTGTACGATGTTTAGGTGGAGGGTTAATTAGGGAGTCTTTGGCTGTGGAACACAGATTTTCTTTCTGTAGAGCTTATTGGTTCACAGATTAGACAGGTCACTAGGCTTGTTCCCACTCTAACAAGCAGCCAGCTAAATCAGACACCTCGGATCCTTAGTCAAATTCTTACGAACTGCTTCCAGGGTGCAACTATCTGAGTGCATGCTACATGCCAGGCACTGTTCACAACACGGAACAAAACAGAAAGAAAGCTTTATCCACAGGGGGCTTAATTTCTAGTTAAGGGAGAAGATGGATTATAAATAAGATACATAAGTGAATCAGGTGGAATATTACAAGACAATAAGAAGATCTCCTTTTTTACTGTGGAGAAAACGTAAAACAGGAAAGGTAGGGGCAGGTAATTGTATGAAAATTGCAATTTTAAAAAGGAAGGCCAGAGGTAGCCTCACTAAGAGGGTTGTATTTGAAACGATTTGAAGAAAGTGATGAAGTGAGTCATAGGGATACGTGGGGATGTGTGCTGACAGACAACTGCAAGTTCCGAAGCCCAGGAGTAGGAGTGTGCCTGGTGCCTTTATGGAAGATCAAGGCCACTGTAGTGTGAGAAAAGTGAGCCAAAGAAAGAACACAAGGCTGTTAGGTTGGAGTGATAAGGTGGTGAATCTTAAAGAGTTTCTAGACCCTCAGAAAAAAAATTTGACTTTTACTCTGCAGGAGAATGGAAGGAGGATGCTAAGCGGGGGTGGGAGGGGGGAGACAGCATCTACTTAGGATCCACCAAGATCTACTGAATAGTCAGTATACGGAGGAGGGCAAAGCTGGAGGCTGAGGGGTCCTTGAGGAGGCCCGTGCAGTACTCCAGGCACAAAGACAATCTTACAATTGCCGTTAATGTTTCTCCACTTATCACCTTGGAAACTTGAATTCACTACACTCATGGAGAAAATTTTGGTCAAGTGTTGAGAAGTCGCCCAGAGCTCTCCACGTTACTCCATTCTTCACATTTTCCCCTATCACAAAAATGCCCACAGGAAAAACCTCCCATCAAACTCTGTGACATTTTAGTAAATATGTAATTATACATGCTGCATCTTTATATGTTCTGTTCAGCAACCAATTAAAATAAACCAGATGTGTGGTGTGCCAGAATATGCTCTGGAGGTTGACCTGAGAAGGTAAAGACGTATGGATTCAGAGTGCACACCTATAGTTCTTGCCGCCAGTGCTGCTCCTGCTGCAGCTTTGATGTCAGGTGCTTAAGGGAAAACTTAGCTTCCCAAGTCCTCTCCTGTTGATGAAATAGGGAAACACGGGGTCAACAAGATCATCTAATCACCTTATTGGAAAGCACAGCGCATTACGGAATGACATCTTCTTATAAGAGGTCATTAAATCCCACCTGGTGTTTAATATGATTTGCTCGCTTTATAGTGAGTTTGAAGCAATCACTTCAAGTTATTTGTGAAAATAAAGACTCAGAAAATGTATGAACAAGTAGGAGTATTTGAAAGGTTGCAAGTAAACAGTAACCTTTTTTGGTTCTCCCAATAAGCCAAGTCATATGAGTTTTCAATTTAAATAAGATCAGGTACATAAGACATTTAAAAGAGAGATTAGGAAAAATGCCTTCATTAAGTCAACAAAAAATGGAAACCTTGAAATTGCATTACTTATAACAATAATCAAAAACTATAGTTGAAGAAAGTACTAGCCACAGCTTAGATCAAAAGTGTTTTTGTTGTTTATTTTAAATTTTCCTACTTTGCTGCTTCACTGTTGAGAGTGTTGAGTGCAACTTTATAATTGGTGAAATATACATACTTAAAACATTTTATTAAAAAGTATTTTTATTGATATGCTATTACAGTTTTTCCAAAATTCCCCCTTTATCCCCCCTCCAACCTGTCCCCAACCCTCCAGCACTCCCCACACCTTTAGTTCATGTCCATGAGTTGTACATATAAGTTCTTTGAGTCCTCTGTTTCCTGTACCATTTTTTTTTATTTATCTCCATTTTATGCCTACTGATTCTTCTTCTTCTTCCCTGTACCTTTCCCCATTATTCCTCCCTTCATCCTCCCCACTGAACTCCCTCCATGTGATGTCTATTCCTCTGATTCTGTTCCTGTTCTGGTGGTTTGCTTAGTTTTTGTTTTTGTTGTTTTTCTTTCCTTTTAGATTCATTTGTTGATAGCTTTGAATTTGTTGTCATTTTACTGTTCACATTTTTGATCTTCCTTTTCTTAAATAAGCCCCTTTAACATTTCATATAATAATGGCTTCCTAATGATGAGCTCCTTTAACCTGACCTTATCTAGGAAGCACTTTATCTGCCCTTCCATTTTAAATAAAAGCTTTGCTTAATGTTAACAATCCAGTTATTATCGAGGTTATTGGTGGTAATTCTTTCCCACCTTGAGCCTGGGTTTTTTTTTTTTTTTAGATTTTAGTTATGTCCACCTAAATCATTACATCTAGATTAAAATGTAGAATCCTTACTTCTAATAATATTTTGTTAATAAAGATTTTAACCCATCATCCATATTTTATTACCATTGGTTCTTCTCTTGTATAAATAAATCCCAGTTTCATATAACCATACAATGTCCAAGATGGAAAAATTTATGTACTTAGTAAAGCAGGAAATTTGGACTTTTTTCTTGGTCAGGATTAACTTGGACTTCTTCCTTTTAATCAAAAGACCAATAATATTTTGGCAATAAAAGTGATAAGTCCAATAAAGAGGTTGGCATTTTAGGCTATGGGAACAAACACATCCATATGGAGAAAAGTTGTAAATGGCTGTGATAGAATAAATATTCTCTTATAACAGGAAAATTACAGTTTTTCCTGGTACTGTCCACTCCTGCTCTTTCTTTTTTAAATCCTCACCCAAGGTATATTTATTGATTTTAGAAAGAATGGAAAGGAGGGAGAAAGAGAGGGCGAGAAACATTAATGCAAGAGAAAAATATGGATTTAAAAAAATCTTTATTGTATTTTTTCCATTACCATTTAGTCCACTATGTCCCCCTCCCCCAGCAATCACCACACTGTTGTCCATGTCCATGAGTCCTTTTTCCTTTTTGCTCAATCCCTCCACCCCCTATGCCCCCCTCCCACTAGCTGTCATTCTGCTCTCCATCTATGAGCCTGTCCCCATTTTCCTTGTTAGTTCATTTTGTTCATTAGATTCCACATATGAGTGAAATCATATGGTATTTGTCTTTCTCTGACTGGCTTATTTCACTTAGCATAATGTTCTCCAGGTCCATCCATGCTGTCACAAAGGGTAAAACTTTCTTCTTTTTTATAGCCAAGTAGTATCCCATTGTGTAAATGTCCCACAGTTGTTTTATACACTTATTTACTGTTAGACACTTGGGCTACTTCCATATCTTGGCAATTATAAATAGTGTGGCAATGACATAGTGGTGCTTATGTTCTTCCAAATTAGTTTTTTGGGTTCCTTTGGATATATTACCAGAAGTAGGATCAATGAGTCAAAAGGCAGATAGATCCATTTTTAACTTTTGAGGTATTTCCATTCTGTTTTCCACAGTGGTTGCAGCAATCTGCATTCCCACCAACAGTGCAAAAGGGTTCCCCTTTGTCCACATCCTTACCCACACTTGTTCTTTGCTGACTTATGGATGATAGCCATTCTGACAGGCTTGAGATATCTCATTGTGGTTTTGACTTGCATTTCTATGATGATTAGTGATCTTAAGCATGTTTTCATGTGTCTATTGCCCATCTGTCTGTCCCCTTTGAGAAGTGTCTCTTCAAGTCCTTTGCCCATTTTTTAATTGGGTTGTTTGTTTTTTTTTGTGTTGAGTTTTATAAAAACTTTATAAATATAGGATATTAGCCCCTTATCAAATGTATTGACAAATATGTTCTCCCATTCAGTGGGTTGTCTCTTTATTTTGTTGATGATTTTCTTTGCTGTGCAAAAACTTTTTAGTTTGATATAGTCCTATTTGTTTATTTTTTTGTTTCCCTTGCCTGGAGAGATACATCCAATAAAAAATTGCTACAAGCAATGTCCAAGATTTTGCTGCCTATGTTTTCTTCTAGGATGTTTGTGGTTTGGGGGGTCTAACATTTAAGCCTCTGATCCATTTTGAATTTATTCTTGTGTGTGGTATAAGAAGGTGGTCTAGTTTCATTTTTCTGTACATATCTGTCCAATTTTGCCAACACCATTTGTTGAATAAACTATCTTTAGCTCATTGTATGTTTATGTAATAGATTAATGGAACAGAATAGAAAGCCCAGAAATAAACTTACATTATTAGAGTCCATTAATATTCAACAGAGGGAACATGGATCAGTTGCATCCTATATGTGCCCCAACCAGAGACTGAGACTGCAACAGATGCATGTGCCCTGACTGGCAATTGAACTTGCAACCTTTGGCTTTTGGGGATGACACCTAGCCAACAGAGCCATACCAGTCAAGGCTCCCTCATCCTCATGATGTAGTAATGGACCCTGTGAAGAATATTCAGCTCTGCTGAATTCATCTTCTTTTCCTAGCAGAAATCACTTGGATTCTGTGTTCTTCTATTTCCTCTTCAAATAAAGCAAAATAATAGCATCTCTTCTACAAGTATTAGGGTGATAATAAATGATAATTTTTGATTTAAATCTCTGGGCAAGATAAATGACTGAAGAAAAGGAAAATGCCTGTGTTTTCTTTTTTTTTTTTAAGGAAAAAAAAAAGAATGAATTAATTTCATTTGAAGAAACCCAGATGTCCTCAAGATAGGTCCTGTCTGCCAAAAGAGTTCTTTAGAAATTCTCTGATGAGTCAAAATTCCAAGTTTTTTTTCCCATGTTGGCTTGTGTGTTTCTCTAATATTGCTTTGAGCTAGGTCAGAGTGATAGGCATCTCTCATTAAAATGTTCCTATAATCCCCCTGGTTGTCAGTTAAGTCTGAACCCAGAATTTCTTCAAAATATTACCCAAATAAGTAATTTTTCATTTCCCAGTGATGTCTGAGCAAAGCTATAAACTTGACAATGAAGGGAACAATATTTGTGTGAATGTTGATTGATTCAAATACTAATTGGTAATATCTGTGTGCAGTAGTTTTCTTCAATATATGTTATATTATGCTTAACTAGTCTTCTGTTTAGGATATCAGGTATTATGGATTTGGACAATATATGTAAAACTTTAAAAAATTGTCTTTTATAGATTATCAATAGAGCATTTAAAAATGAATGAAAATTGTGTGCAGAGTGCTGCTTCATTACTCAATGGATATATATAATTTTCTCCTTGGTAAAATTTCCCAGAGACCCTTCTCTGAAGTAGTCATTTAAATAATAGTGATCTTTGGATGATGCTTTAGGATTAGATAATAAGGGTATGATTCATAAACATGTCATTTAAACATGGGAACAAGTAACTAGAACCCACTCTCTCTAGCCAAAACCTCTCATTTTTATGGGTTTTTCCACCCCCACATAAATGGCATACACCTCCAGTCTTTAAACTGGCAGGTTTTCTTAGAAAAATGACCCATTCTGTGATGAGGAATACCTAAATCCCACAAGTAAAAGAAGCACCCTGTTATTAGTCTTCCTGTTCAGCATATGAAAAGCAAAAGTACGTGAGAACCAGACCCAACCTGTAATTTGGTAGCCAAACAACAGAACTGTGCTGTAACAGGAAAAATAAAAATATAGCTCTACTTTGGTATTCTTGGCTGGTCTGCCCTGGAGGAGTGAAACTTTGCTTGATTTTCTCTCTTCAGAACAATGTTCTTGTCTGCCACTGGCTTCCAACTAGAAAGCATACGCACCTGGGCAGTTTGATTCTTGCATCCATTCCAAGGACCGAGATTGGCAAGTATATGGTTCGTATTTCCTCAGTCACATAGAAAACCTTCTTCTATCGATGTACACACTTTCTCTTAAGTGCACTTTAGGGTTGAACTCTTTTAGGCTGTACTTTTTTTCTCTCTGTTTAAGCATGTGATAAAAGATAAATGGAGGCGCATTAACATTTTCAAGAATTTATTTGAACATTTATCAATTTGAATTGGGCAATGGCAAACCAAAAGTAGTTAGGAGCACTACACCCGCAGGAGTAGAGGAGAGGTTGTTATAGAGGAGGTGGGAAACAAAGTAAGGAGATTACTTAATTGGTTATAGCTTAAGCAGATGTCTTATTTGGGAAGACCTAGGTGGCTGTTGGAGATTGGTTTTGCTTAAGTGTCATTTTTGCAAATTCAGGTGCATTGACTCTGGCTAAGATTTTGGTTTGCATACCTAGGCTACCGAGCCCTTAGAGCAATCTCAGTCTAGTGGCCTCCTCATTTAATTATGTCAATAATAAGAACACAGTTAACCTCACTATTGCAATAATCGGCATTACTAACATCCATGATTGACTATAACTCGCTGAATGACAGAAAGGACAGATATTTCTATTTTAGTCTTTAATACAATAAAAAGGAGATTGATGATAGTCTTAAAAAAATACCACTGATATATGTTGACCCATTTGAGTAAGGTAATATATCTGTGTCTATCAGTTTCACTATGGGAAAATATTTATATGTGTATATACACATTCACACACACATATATATATATATATACATATACATCAATGCACATATATATACATATATAAAATATACACATGTAATAATATGTACATATGTGTATATCATTTAACTGGGGATATTCATATTTGCCTTGATATCTAAAATAATGGCAACAAAAACAATAAAAACAGTGTGATTATTCTATAACTGTCATTGAAGATAAGATTTTTGTCATAGACAAGTGAAGAACAGGGAATTTGACACATTTGTAAGAGAAAGAGGTTTTAATCTACGAGGAGTCCCAGGAGCACAAATCATTCCATCAAAATGCTTGGAATCTGAAGCTCAAAAGAGAGGCTTGGTGCCTTGCCAATAGTCCTTTATCTAGTAAGTGATCTGGAGTCAAAGCAGGGATTTGATCCAGGCTAGTGAGTTCCCCTATTCCAGATTGTGTTGTAACCCAAGGTGTTTAGATCTTAGGTGTTACGGTTTCTTACTTCCTTAGCATTTAATTTTACTGCCCTTTTTATTAAGTAGCATGTAGGTACTAATTAGACCTTCACACTGTGAAGAAAATGTGCAAAATTTTTTCCATTATGGAGTAAAATTGTATCAAAATGATGATAAATTTTTGTGTGGAGTATGTATTCATAAGACAGTATTGCAAGATAGATATTAAAGTGTTTTCCTAGTAGATGGGAAATACAAAGAGTTTCTTGGTAGGTTCATTTGTTATAATAAGAAATAAAATGTTACTAATTCTGGCAAGACTGTAATTAAAATATGTGTAGTCAGATGAGACAAAAGCTAACTTTTTCCATCTTCCCTACATTGGCCCTAAATTGGTGAAGTTGACCTTTGTGTTTCTAATGGGCTAAGTTGCCATTACTTCCCCAGTCATGTATGGGACTAGGACAGGAGAGGTTGACGAGAGTAAAAGACTTTTGTGCTTCAGGACCATTGGCAAGGATTGATGAGAGTGTGCGAGGTGAGCTACTGCTTTGAGTTGATGAGGCTATGTGACAAGAGGGCTATGAGAAGAGAGGTGTTTTTAGGGTGTTGAATGTCTTCCTGAGGCTAAGAAATGGGTTTCATATATCCCCATCCCCTGCAATGGTAGATATGCTTAACCCTGAGAAGTGCTGGTATCACTCACGAGGTGATTCACGGCTTCTGAATGTGGGCACTAACCATTAACAACAATGGCCTTGAGGGTCCTGGAGAAAAGTATTCATGTGCAGCAGAAAGGCTCCCAATGGTCTCATGTGATGAACATGGCAACAACGTCCAGTGTGTGCCGATGACCGGAATGTCCTGCTGAAAATGTTCTGGCATGACCTAAAGGAAATCATGACTGAATTACAACTTCTTTCCAGAAAGACAGGAAGAAAATTCTAAGCAGATTGTTTGGTGAACACGAGACTTTTTTTAAAAAAGCTAAGGACTACATTTTATTTACATAACAGATAACCTAGGCCACTCAGATGGGTTGTCCAATCCCCTCTCCCTTTTTTTGGGAGAAGGTCTATGTACATATCCTTCATCCAAACATTGAAGCAAGAAAGATGAGTTGAAGAAAAAAACACCATGAAAGTTGTTTCCTGGCATCTCACCCAGGAATGAGTGATGAATAGAGCCTGGAAACAACTTTAAAAGCCATTTTCTTTGCTCATGTGAGGTCGTGAGGTTGATCTGTGAAACTCTCTGGGCACTAGAATGAATGAAAATGGCACAAAACACACCCAAGTTCTATCATTGATTTAAAGTGATTGATGGCGGGGCTTGTCTGATTGTGCTATATTGTCCAACCATCCATCATTCCAAACAAACACTGTACTCTATAGTCCAATATACACTCACATGTGGCCAAAGAGTTGAGGATTTATTTTTTTCCCAGAGAGCAGTTGGTTGTGTGGTGCAGGGAGAAAGAGAATTTGTTTGGCTTCCAGTTACGAAGCTGCAAAATAGTTGTCTGTTAGGAAGAAAGTCCTCTGATGACACATTCTAAATTCTTGTTAAGTTTATGTAGGAATGTGTTCATTTCCATTGAGCAAACCACATTTCCCACACTTTCCTCAGGCTCTGTCTTCCCCAAGCTTTCTCACAAGGCCTAACAGTTGTTCTGAGTCCTACACCAATCCTTGTTTGACAAAAATTAACAGGAAGTTAATTTTTTTAGAATACCTAACAAATGATTATAAAAGTATTTCATACTCATTATTGAAAACATGAAAGATAAAACAGAGTATGAAGAAAGGAATAAAAATCACACATGATCCTATCTGATCTTAAAAAGTATCTTCACTCTTTTCTTCTATGTTTCCTAGTTGTTGATATTTATATCTAGTTAGCCATAATCACATCTTTTCTCCCTTCAATATAAAAGTAAGAGCACACTGTATATGGAGTTTTGTGTTCCCTCACCCACACACACTATTGTATCTTGAGTGTTTTAGTCAAGTCATTGCAAGAGCTTCCAATGCATGATTCTTTGGTCAGACAGGAGTGTAGCCTCTCCTGACTCACTCTGTTGGGTTAACAGGGCTGTGTAGTGGCCTTAGAGCACTAAGGAAGAGCCTCCCTGTCCTCAATCACTATCACTGCTTATCTCACCCGTGACCTGGTGTCTCCTGCTTACCTCTGGGTTCTAAGGTGGAGCTCAGAATCTAGCTTGCTTAGATCTTAGTCTGTGTCTTAGACCCTGGGACTAAGCCTGTCTGATGAATATGTGTAGCTGTATTCCATGGGCACACTTCTTTTCCCTAGATGTTAACATCAGCCAGGCAGGCCTTCTATCATCATCAACTCTTAAGTCCTACAAAAACAGATTCTCTATGGCGATAATATATGTAAGCTAGTTAGTGAAGGAATTGCTCTAGGTTCACTTTCTACCATTCTCTTCAAAACTTTATCGCAATTGATTTTTTTGATACCTAGATTTTTCTTCTTTGGGAAGCTCCTTTATACAAATTCATATAAACTAGGTGGTTTACATAAATTTTAGGGTTCAAATCTCCCAAGGTGCTTCATCTTGGCTCATTGCCTTAAGCAAGTGGTTCTCAACTGGATTGGGCATGATTTTGCCCCATAGTGGATAATAGACAATGTCTGGAGAGTAGAGGCCAGGAATGATGCTGAGCATCCTATAACACACAGAACCGGCCCATATGACAAAGAATTAGCTGGCCCAAGATGTAAATAGTACCAGGTTTGAGAAACCCTCACTAAAGGTGTCTACATCATGTCCCATAAGCAGACGAGACCACATACAACGATGGTTCAAAGCAAGCTGTACCTCCTCTTTCTCAATGATTCTTAGAGAGGCACTCAACTTCCCTCCACCTTCTCAGCTCATCACTCATGGGTAATACCAGGCTCTGTTCATCTGTATTACAAATAATTTGCCAAGGAATCCTGAGCCCAATATCAATACACTAAAGACATTAAGTTAGGTACTGTGAATGAGGCATATTCTCCATGCTCCAGTACTTTTAGTCTAATATGTAAAATAAAATGTGTTCACAATGACTGTATAACCTCCATATAAGTATACTTTGAGATGAACCTGTCCACATAATTAATTTCATGGAATATGGCTACTGCTGGCCTCTTTTCTCCATCCTATTTTCCAAGAGTATTTTCAGCTGGAAATAGTACATTTCTCCATCCTATCCAAGAGTATGGATAGGCACTCTCGCAAAATAAAATAAATCAATATCCACAAATAGTGTATGAAACACACCAAGCCAGTAATTTCATATGTTGCTAAAATTCTTCTCCGGTGATAAACTTTTTAGAAATTTATTAAATTTCATTTAATAATTATTGTGGTCTAATGGATGGCAAATGAAAGAACTTGGTTACCTTTTCAGTGACATGTGCTTTTACTCTTCACTGCCATCTTCTTCATTTTACTTGGTTTTTCCTCTACTTGTCTACTTTAGCTGAACCCAGAGGGGCTTATCTTCTCTGTCAGTTCTCAGCTTTTCCCTCAAATTTTTTTACCTCACATACTTTCAATGTGTTCTTTCTGGTATTTATTCTTTATTCTTTTTTTCTCTCAACATTTTACTATAAAAAATTTAAAACATAATGAGAAGTAGAAAGAACCTTAGAGTGAACATCTGCATACCCACCACCTAGATTCTATAGCAAGGCTCTATTTGCTTTATCACATATCCAATTCTCCATCTGTCCACCTTCACCCAATTCATGAGCCACATAACCTCTTCAACATGTTAAGAAGATTCTGTAGTATTTTTCTAATCAGTTGATCATACCATTGTCATTTAATATATCTATTTTGGGTTTTTTTAAAAAAGGTTCTTGCCTTCTATCATCCTAATAAAACCCATGAGATGGACAAGATAAAATTAGATCCCCCTCCCAGGCTGGACATCCTCATTTGATTTATTGAAATGATGGGTGATTGTTCTGAAGAGTAGTATGATATTTTTAACTCTGATGGACTGCATGTAAGGGCTTCCTTGTCTGTGGGGAATACAGAAGAGGTACACCAACCCTCTCAGTGCCTCTATGTGTTTACCAATTCAGAATCTCTCTTTTTTTTTCTATGTGAAGCAGAATGATGGGAGTTATAAAATGGCTATATGCAGAGTGCTATTGGAGTATACAGCAGAGGATTTTATATATATCAGATTTATGGTGGAAGTGGTGCTAGGTAAAATAATACTCTAGAAGAAGGGACAGACATGGGCAAAGGCATCCTTTCAGGTAAGTACAAGACATACTTAGAATGCCAAGTTGTGTGTTTTGATGGGAGCGTAGTGGGTGTGAGGAGGATCAAGAAGTAAGAAGCTGGAAATGTAGATTTGGGCCAGATTATAACAGCCTTTGAATTTGAAATCTAAGAGTTTAGGACCTATTTAATGGGCAATAAGGACCCACTGAGCTGAGTGTGTTATAATCAAAGCTGCACTATAGCAGAATTACTTTGGCAACAGCTTGAAGAATAAGAGGCAGCACAAACTTGAGACTCAGAAGACCAAACCTGTGTGCTGGATCAGCCATTTATTAGCAGAGCGAACTGGGATAAGTCACTAAAGCTTTCTATACCAGTTTCCTCATTTCTAGAATGGGTATGACAATACTTATCCTGCAGGGTTTTGACATAGATTTGAGATAATGGGTTTAAAAGACCAGTACAAAGCCTGGGAGTGAGTGTTCACTGGAAACAAGGCAACATTGGAGGCAGGAATATTTAAGAGAGCTTCTCAATAGTTTGAGTAAAAACCATGCAGGCTTGGAGTAAACCAAAGGAATGTTAAAGATAATATAGAAGAAGAGTATCCAGATCTCTAAAAAATGTAGAAGTGGAAAACTAAAAAATGACATTTGCTGACAATTGGTGACAGCAAGGATGAAGGTATTATATTAGAGGCAGGAGTGCTGAGGAAGATGCTATCTGGTAATTTCAATAATAATCACATATCACATGGAATTTAGTTCTGCTCATTATTTCTGGAAAAATATCAATTATAAAAGCTAAGAAATAAGTACCACTTAACTATGATATAACTCTTCATGGTAGATGCTACATTAAGTATTACATATTATCCCTATTTTAAAAATTAAGAAACCAAGGTAAAGAGTGACTAAGTAAATTGCCCAATGTCCTATAATTACTAAGTATCTGAACCAGGCATTAATCCCAGGTCGTCTGGCTCCAGAATTAGGACACATAATCTTTAAATTATGCAGATTAACATCCTAAAAGACTTTCTAAATCACTCAGCTTTGCTAAAGAACTGGTCAGACCCGGCTGGTCTACTGTGGAGAGCTATGAAGATGTAGAATGTCAATGATTTCTTACTGAAGCAGATGGAAATTTTAGGCAACAAAGACATTTATATTAAATCATTGATTTTCTTAAATCAATTTTACATCAACAGATTCCCCTATTCTAATACAGGTTTTAGGTGAAATCAAATGTTGGGGGACTTCTCCAGTCATTAGTCATAAATCCATATTACTGCTGAGGTTCTATGTGTATCTGTCTACAGAGACACCTTCAGGTCTAGTGTCTATGTGGCTACTAGGGTCTCTAGAGGCAGAAGAAAGGTGCAGATTCTGCGAGTCCAAACTTTATATCCAGTTTCTTTACTTGCACCATATTTTTTCTGTAACGTATTGGCTCCTCCATGGGACTGTGCCACGAACAGTTCCTGATGCGCCTCATCTCTCTCCTTAGTCCAGGCAGGTCTCTCCCTCTTCCTTCTCTGCTCCTGCATTTAGAGGAGTTCCTCTTCTCCTTTAAAGATAATTTTTCACTAACAATAACTTTGCAGTAGTTTTGCTCAAAGAAGAAGACAATAGCACCACTACAAGAATATGGTTGAAGGAAACATAAAACAAGTAAAGAGATTGAATCAGGACTTTAAATCCTCCCTACAAAGAAATCTCCAAGCCCAGGTATCCTCATTGGTGAATTCTGCCAAATATTTAATAAGAATTAGTACCAATTCTTCCTGAACTCTTCAATAAATTAGAATAAGATAAAAAAATTTCTAACTCATTCTGATACCAAACCCAGAAGAAAATCACTAAATAAACTATAGAAAAATATCTCTTATGAATATAAATGTAAAACTTCTCAATAAAATATTAGCAAACTATATCTAGTAACACCTAAAAAGGATTATATACCTTGACCAAACAGCATTTACCCAAGAAATATAAGGTTGATTTAACATCTGGAAATCAATTAATGGAATTCAGAATGCCAGTATAAAAAGGGACAACTACATGGTCATCTCAATAAGTACAGAAAAAACATGTGAGAAATATTCAACACTTGAACATAATAAAAACACTTAATAAACTAGAACTTGAAGGGATCTTCATCAGCTTGAAAAAGGACACCTGTGAGAAACCCACAGCTATTATGACACTTAATGGTGACTAAATGTGTTTCCCCTAAAATCAAGAACAGACAAGGCCATTACTCTTGAGACTTATATTTAACATTTTGTGTAGATTCTAACAAGGATACTTAGTCAAGAAAATAAATAAAAGACATCTTGATTAGAAAGAAAAAATAAAACTATCTGTATTTGCAGAAACCATGGTCTTATATATATAGAAAATGCCAAACAATCCACTAAAAATTTTAAAGTAAATAAGTGAAAATCAATTATAGATTCTACACAATTCTCATCAAAATCTTAGATTTTTTAAAAAAGATTTTATTTATTTTTAGAGGCGAAGGGAGGGAGACAGAGAGGGAGAGAAACAGCAATGTATGGTTGCCTCTCACATGGCCCTCACTGGGGACCTGGCCTACAACCCAGGCATGTGCCCTGACTGGGAATCAAACCAGCAACCCTTTGGTTCCCAGCTTGCGCTCAATCCACTGAGCTACACCAGCCAGGGCATTAGATGGTTTTTGTTCAAAACTTGACGAGCCAGTGCTAAAATTCATTGAAGTTACCCAGAATCCAAAATAAATAAATAAATAAATAAATAAATAAATAAATAAAACTTGGAAAAGAAGAACAAAGTTGAAGGACTCACACATCTTGTTTTTAAAAACTTACTGCAAAACTACAGTAATGAAGACAGTTTGGTATTGGCAAAGGACAGAATTTGGATAAATGGAATAGAATCAAATTCCATAAATAAATCTTTGGGAAAAAAGGAGAAGGGTAATTTTTTTTTTCAGGGTTCCCTGTGGAATACTTTTGGAATGACTATGATCAATTGGAATGAATATTTTCCAGTTGAAGTTTGGCAATTGAATAATGTTGCTGCAGAGAAAACAATCTACTCCTCTTCTCCACTGCGCTACAGTATTCTCCACGAGCCTCACTCACCCCCAACCCAGGTCAACCACCTGGCGAACTCTCTGGAAAGGAAAAGCAGCTGATTTAAATACACACAGAGGCATAAACTATTCAAACTCCAAGTTTTCCTGGAGCTCAAATGTCCTTAAAGGCTTACTGAGCTAGAGTATCGCAAAAGAATTTCTTCAACCTCTGAAAACAGACCCAGCTAAATACCATGTTACCTAAGATTAAAATTGAGAGCAAGGCAGGCGATTTGTTAAGAGACAGTGCCTGAGCTCCGATAAGAACACTATGGTTCAATCGTTACCCTTACTATAAAATAGCAACTGTTTTAAGGATCATCTCTTGCATCAGAACCAGAGACTAGTATTTTAGGACAGTTGGGAGGGTTTAGTTCTGATTTAGAAAGGTGTAAGATGCTTCTGAATAGAAGTAACACATTTTAGGAAGTAGTAAAAAAGGAAAAATATTCTTTTAAAGAAATTAGCAATAGAGAAGCAAGGTGGATCGCTGCCGTGGCCTAAGGAGCAGGGATGAGACAAAACAAGATGAGTGATTAATCTTACAGTATGTGAGACCAAAGGAAATGAAAGTAAAATGAGTATGAGTGGCTTGAGTTTATTTTGGAGTAGAGAACATATTTAATAATGAGGCAACTGCCCAGACTGAAAAGAAATGTTTGGGCAAAAATGAAGAAAAGTTTATAAAGGCCAAATTTATTGAGCTCTTAAAATATAATCACATTGGAGTGAATTTCAGAAGTTGTGATTATTAAACCTACTTACTACTTCACTCTTATCCGGCCAAATCCTGCCAGTTAAAGAGCACACAAACTGTTGTAAAGGAATCTAGAGAATCCAAAAGCTTTGTTAAATGTCCCCTCCCAGACACTACGACTCTATAAAAATCAGTTTGCTTACCTTTCAAATGCCTCTTTCATCTCCATGAGTCCGTAAGCCCCATATAGAGTCATACTGAAGAGCTGATAAGTTACAAATGTTCTGGAGATATTGTAATATTCATCTCCAACAAGGATTTATTTCCCACTGTGACCCACCCCCTCTCCCCAGTATTTTAGCAAATATAGATGATAGGCTATAGGACTAGAAAATCCCAATAAAATCATGACCTAAGTATCTAATCATAATTCTAAAGAAAACCAAACAAATAAGTTTTTTTCCCTCTAAATTAAAAACACAAGCAGATGAATTTCAGATTTTGGATTTTAACATTAAAGAGAATATAAAAGTTTTGTGGTAAGAGATGGGGTAAGAGAGAAGGAAAGGCAGGACAGGGAGGCAGCACCACCGGAAATACACTGCTACCTAACAATTAAAAAGTTTGCCAGGAGGAAACAGCCTACAAATTTTTACAGAAGGTTAATCTAAAATGATGCGAGTCTTGAAATAGTTAGCTGTCACATTCAATAAGCAGGGTCATACAGTGGTCACTGGCTACCTAAGGGGAGAAGTTGGTAAATTACTTTCTCCAGTTCACATTCTTTCCGGAAACATCAGCTTTTCCAGTACCTTTGGCTGGCCTGCTTCAGACGGGTTCCCATTCTGTGGAAGGTTTTGTTAACCCAGCTAACAGCAGGTCCGGATTGGTCATGAGAGAATCTGGGCTAAATATTATACATTTCCAATGATGTAAAAGTAAACTAGAGAACAGGGCAGTTATTACACCAGAGAATGTGGGGCAATGGGGAATAATAAAAATCAGACTACTCTAATTTCCTTTGAACAACTAAATATGCACAGGTCATTATTTCCTGTAATCCGCAGGCCTCCTAGTGCAAGTCCTGGCCCTGTGTTGGAGTCTCCAAGACAAAAACAACAAAATGTAGTATGGAGAAGAATGGAAAAGGCTGTAATGCTATTTAGAGAATGGATTAAGTACAGTTTTCAGATGCTGGGTTTCTGAAATCCATAGTCATCCAAATGAGACAACCAGGGAGGAAAACTTACCTTGTTTGAAAAATGTAAATGTTTCCCTAACAGTAATTTTCATTCATATTCCCTATAGTTGGTTCCTGCGCATGGCTGAGATGGCTGAGCCACACTGTGACTTTTCTTTGCTGGATCAGGAAGGGAATCACCATTTCTTCTTGAATGGGGTTCAGGCTGTGTTTAACATTATTTCTCTGGGGACTGATCTTAGTCCTTAATTTCAAGTCTATGCCAAGATTGGTCTGTTTTCCCAGGATGTGAACCATGCTACTTTCATAGACATGAGGAAGTCTCTTCTACTTTTAGGTAGGTCTATATCTACTTCCCCAATATATGGGGGCTGCTAGGCAATCAGAAGAGGCCACTTACAGGCCCACAGCATTCTGTGTGTTGGCCAGAGAACGAGTAAGAAAGATGCGGCCTTTACCAGTACGTTTGGTTGCATGGACCTGTTCCGTCCACACCATCTGATGGGCTTTCAAATACATTGATTCTTGGACATCAAATGTGCTAAAAAGTGGAACCCAGGAACTATTTTAAATAAGGGATTTTATGCATATTAAAGTTTGAAACCACTGCTAGCCATCCTTTACATTTTCACAAAACTTATCCAGAGGGACTGCTAGGGATATTCTTTGTCACATTTGTACCTGGAGACATCTAGAACTAAATTCATCATGGCTGTGCCAAGTTCCTCCTCCATGCACTATAATATTGTGAAGAATAGATTTCTCTCGATGATACTAAATTCTTGTACTAGTACATCAGCTTATATTTATGCTAATGTAACTTCTCATGTCCTTTTAGTTTTACCCAAGGTATTATGCATAATCCACAAAGCTTTTCTCACATAGGGATTCTTGGCTCCCAAACAACTCGGCTAGGATAGAGGGTCTGAATGATGATACAGAGCTGTTGGTCTTGAAGAATAAACTGCAGACACCAAAAGCTCTCCTGGTCCTACCAAATCTATCTGGATAGACTGGAAAATATCAGCTTATGGCAAATTCGAGTTGAGATCCTAGGAAGCTGGCCGTGTTCATCCAGTTCAGCTTGAGGAATTGGTGGCGGGGGGCAATAAGTGCAAGAAAAAGGAAGGTCATCCAGCTAGGAAAATTACAAGATAGAGCCATCTATTGTATGTGTAAATGTGAGTTTTCTTACTATCAAATACTGTAAGTATATAAGGTGTCCCATTTTACCTGGGATAGTTCTCGTTTAGGCATCTTTTCCTAGTGCTTTTATTAATTGCTCCCTTTTCACTCTTGAAGGTGTTTAGTTTGGATAAAAATGGTATGCATATATAGTAATATCTAGTCCTTCCATTAACTTTGCTGGTCCTAAGAAGAGGCTACATATCCGCATTTTATTATTAGAAGATTACTAAGCCTCTTTAAGGCTTTATCACTGCTTAACCTTGGAGCAAGTTTTAATAAGTGAGAGAAGTAATAAGAGGTCCCAGTGCTCCTGGGTGTGGACCAGGAAAGGTGGCTTCCAACAGAATGATGTAGAATAGGAAGATCGAGAAGAAGTTGGCTTCAGGCCATACTACAACTGCAGAAATCTTTCTTGGACTGCTGGTCAAGACGGAGGCATAGGTAAACATGGCTTGCTGTCTTGCACAACCACATCAAAAGTACAACTAAAATATAGACCAGCCTTCACTTAGAACCATCAGAAATCAAGTTAAATGGAAGTCCAACAACTATGGAATTAAAGAAACCACATCCATCCAGTCTGGTAGAAGGGGCAGAGACACAGAACAGACTGGTCCCACCTTTATGTGTGGTGGGTAAAAATTCAGGAGGGATATCTCAGGAGTGAGGAGTCCCAGCCCAACACCAGACCTTCAGCCCAGGGATCCAGTGCCAGGAAGATAAATCCCCATAAATTCTGGCTGTCAAAACCAGTGGAGATTGAATCAGTGATAGAAACTTTTGGAGCCCCAAACAGTTTCTTTTAAATAGCCCACACACAGATTTACTTAGACTCAATCCCTCTGAGCTCCAGCACCAGGGTGGCAGCTTTCAAGGCACCATTGCCATATGGAGAAGAACTGAAGTATCTAGCTTTAAGGCAAGACCTGGGGGACAGTTTTCTCTCAGACATAAAGGTGGGCAAAGCCATTGTCCCTCTTCTGAGCCCTTCCCCCACAGAGCCACAGAGCTGGCAGGTGGGTGCCATATTGGGAATCCATCAAACTAGCTAACATTGTTTGCTCCACCCTGGAGATCCCCTGAGGCTCCATCCTACCCAACTTATAGGCATGCCCCAGTTGTTAACAACGGCTTTTCTGTATAAATGATTGGTCATGGCTCATGCTTCACAACTCCTTAAAACCTCCCAAACAAGCAGCAGCTGGCCTCAGTGAGCCCCCAAACCCCATACCTCTTGCTAAGTAGCCTTAGGCCCAGCACCAGCAGCAACCAGCCTAGGTGTACAGCTTGACTTCACCTGGGAACCTCTAAGCCCAGCACAAGTAGCAACCATCTGCAGATTGCTTTATATCTCCTGGAGGGTTGCCCTGGGCAGAACACAGGTTGGGGCTGAACTTGGCCTGCACCACCCAGGAAAACCCAGAGCCTGTGCACACAGTGGACAGCTATAGACCATGTCAGAGCACCACCACCCTGCCCCTGCACAGCTGATCTTCTATGGAGGGCTGAGTTGGTGGGCAGTGTTCACAGCCCATACTTGCTGCTGACTGGCTTGGGTAAATCCTTCCCAATGACCTGCCAACAGCAATCAAAGCGCAACTGCAAGAGGAGGGTATATTCAACCCACACAGAGGGTATACTTCCAGTATCCAGCTTGGGTGATAGGAGAGGCTGTGCCACTGGGCCCTACAGAACACCTACTACATTAGGCCATGCTACCAAGACACAGAGTCATAGCAGCTCTACCTAATATACAGACACAAACACAGGGAGGCTGCCAAAGTGAGGAGACAAAGAAATATGGCCCTAATGAAAGAACAGAACACAACTCCAGAAAAAGAACTAAGCAAAATGGAAATAAGTAATCTATCAGATGCAGAGTTCAAAACACAGGTTATAAGGATGCTCAAGGATCTTAGTGGGGACCTCAACAGCATTAAAAAAAAAGAAAAGAAACTTGTCAAAAACAAAGGATACATTAATTAAAATAAAGAACAATTTATAGGGAGACAACAATAGAGTGGATGAAGCCAGGAAACAAATCAATGATTTGAAACATAAGGAAGCAAAAAGCAACAATTCAGAACAACAAGGAGAAAAAAGAATATTAAAAAAAAATGAGGGTAGTATAAGCAGCCTCTGGGACAACTTCAAGCACTCCAACATTTACATCATAGGGGTGCCAGGAGGAGAAGATAAAGAGCAAGAAATTGTAAAGCTGAAAGAATAATGAAAGATAACTTTCCTCAATTGGTGAAGGAAATAGACATGCAAGTCCATGAAGTGCAGAGAGTCCCAGACAAGATGGATGCAAAGAGGCCCATTCCAAGACACATAATTAAAATGCGAAAGGTTAAAAATAAAGAGAGAATCTTAGAAGTAGCAAGAAAAAAGCATTTAGTTATCTACAGGGGAGTTCCATTGGAACTTCAGCTGATTTCTCAAAAGGAACTTTGCAGGCTAGAAGGGATTGACAAGAAATATTAAAAGTCATGAAAAGCAGGGACCTATATGCAAGATTGCTCTACCCAGCAAAGCTATCATTTAGAATCATCAGGTAGATAAAGATCTTCCCAGACAAGAAGAAACTAAAGGAGTTCATCATCACCAAACCATAATTATATGAAATGTCAAAGGAATTTATTTAAGAAACAGGTTGCCAGACCGGGGTGGGTGGGTGGGGGACTGAGTGAAGAGGTGAGGAGATTAAGAAGTACAAATAGGTAGTTACAGAATAGGCATGGGGATGTAAAGTGCCATGTAGAAAACGGAGTAGTAAAAGAACTTAAACACATGACCAATGATCATGAACTAAGGTGTGGGGATTTCCTGATGGAAGCAGAGGTGCTGGGTGGAAGGGGGCAAAGAGGGAAAAACTGAGACAACTGTAACAGCATAATCAATAAAATATAACTTAAAAAAACCTTATTACCTCAGATCTTTTCTTTTTATAAAAATATTATGTTTGTATTCAGAGCACATAAAATATTTAGAAGTCATCTTTTTATCAGAAAAATGCACTATTTTATAACTTTTCTTGATTATTAAATAATAATCTTGAATATTAAATAACATATTTGGAAAAATCACACATTTACTCTTGTTTACATAGTATTAACATTTATTGCAACATTTTCCAGTTGTCCCCCCACCATCTTTGGTAGTAGTCTAAATATTTTAATAACATATTAGAAAAAATATTTCTAGGAGATGTTATTCTAGAATCATAGGAAACTGGACGTCTCTATTTAAAGAAAGCAATTGTCATAGGTTCTGTTGGATCTGGGAGGCAGAGAAGAACATTAAACAAAACAGGACTAATATTTTGTAGTTTACAATTTGGGGAAAAAAGGCACTTCCATAAAACTGAGTTCTGTTGTCACTGCCAGAAAGTGTCTCTGAGAAAATAAACATATACATCCCCTCCAAAAAAAAAAAAGTGAGAACAGGACTTTTTTTCTCTCTTAATTTGCTGTTTGTTTCTAAAAAAAAATCCACCCCCACATAGGTCACTTGGAATTCATTTTGTCTACATCCTGGACTGCACGTAGAGAGACAAAAAAAATGCCTGGGATCTGAAAGGAGGAATGTGGTAGGGCATGGGAACTGTAATGTCGTGGTGGTCACCAGAGCATATTTTGGCTTGTCTTAAAACAAGCAAGCACCATTGGACCTTTAGAATGCTAGCAAATTAGTCCCGCTATCAGGCTACCTATCCGAGGCTCCCTGCCTGAGAAAAAGCGTGTGGGTTTGGAGCTGCCGCCCGAGGCGCTGGCAGGCCCTCCCGTCAGCCCCTGCCTGCTTTCTGACTTCCAGTACTGTTCCTCGACCTCTGCCCCCATCCGGTGTACGGTTACAGTTCATTTCAATAATTAAACAGTTCAAGGATGGCAAGACTTTTGTGTTGTCAAGAGCAAATCAGGGCAGTGGCTTTTTCTTAATGCTAAAATCAGGAGTGTTTGGGTTTAATTATATTAGCTAGTGCCTGTTCATTAATTTTCCCAATCATACGGAGACATGTTTGCGGGGAAGATTGGCAATGGGTTAACGTGGTTATTAAGACAGGTCATTTCAAAGGAAAGGAATCCGAACTCTGACAAAATCAGATGTCTGAAATTTCAATCAAAGCACCCTGGGTTCCCGTGGCAGCTTTTCTCCACAAAATAAGTCAGCTTTTCTCCCATCTGGAATCCCAAGTCACTCAGGGAACTGGACTAAGTCACTGGATGTCAGGTCCAATATGCTGAGTTCTCAATGCCAGAAAAATAAACTGCTCTCTCTAAACTCTAAGTAATTGGGTGATGTACCACTTTTGAAAAGTCTCTTACGTCCTCACTTGCTATTGCTCAGTGAAGCCTTACTACCTTCCCACTTCAAGAGAGAAAAAAAAAAAGCAATATAATGTACTTAGTGAAACCAGCAAATTTGCTATTTTTGCTACTTTAGCAAAATGTTAATACTTCAACTTTTTGTTGGGGATGTCTTGGAAATTTTGCTTATTTTTTTCCCTTTGGAGAGTTTAATGTGTACCTTAATGCCCCCTTTCATTATCGGCCTGGCCCTTTTCCCAGCTCTTCCCTGCTGACTCCAGACCTATCCTGCTTATTTTGTGGTGGTGGCTGGCTCTTGGTCATTCAGACATGTTTGTGGCTTATAAGTGTATCAAATTAGATGCTCCAGTCTTCCAGGTCTCCTCCCTATATCCTGACAAAATTTGTCTTGCTCACAAATCTTCACTGTCCTCCCGATACTATATTATTTATCATCAGTATCTTTTTCAAACCTGAGGAATGTCCAATGCCTGTCTTTAGTTACAATAAAAATGGCCAAATCATAATAATTTAAAGGTGCCTTACTAAAACCTTTTGAATCCTTGAGGATACAGTTCACTAATGAACAGCCTTGATGATTAAGCTCTCGACCAGTCATGTTCCTTATGGCAAGGCTGTAGAGAATGATGCAATGGCTATAATAACACTTCATATTCTCCCCAGTTTCTGCTGGAAAGCTGTATTCCTTTCCCGACTAGCTGAGAATTCAAGTACAGGTGATCAGGAGAGTCTGTGTAATATTCTTCAGTTTTAGTTCTGTAGGGTTTTATTTAGTTTAATGTCTGTGGGCTCTTGAGAGCTGCCCAACAGAGTGGTAAAAAGTGGATTTTGGAGCTAGATGAGCCGGGCTCAATTCCTAATCCTGCCCCCCTTTGTCTGTAGGAACTTTGGGAGAGTTACTTTTTTAGGTCTCACACCATTTTCTCATCTGTAAAATGGACCTGATAATAGTATTTAGCTCAGAGCACTTAGAAGGATTACATGAACAGTATGTAGAACGGTATCTGTCCCAAGGTAATAAATGTCAGTGGTTATCATAGCACCAGGAGCCAACATCTGTACCGCACCTAAGATGTGGCTTGTAAATTTTGTTTGGAGGCTTGTGTTCCTTGTTAAGCTTTTCTTTTCATCTCTGTGTCGTTTGTGCACCATCGCAGTGTCTCGGACCAAGTTAGTCCATAACACTCATAAATGTGTGGGCGTATGGGCGGATCGGCAGAGGGAAGTGGGGGTACAAACGGTCATGGAACGATCATGACGGTGCCTGTAGTGATATCTCCTTTTCATCATTTCCTTCAACTGTTCCGATTTTGTGGCCTTTCCAAGCTTGGACACTCTCCAAGCCTTGTTTTTCCTCCTCTTTCCCATCACAGTTCTTTTCTCTTTAGTCCTTTTAAGTGACTAATTATCTAGTTTGATCACTAAGTGAAAGGGGCTTTATGTGTCATGACTTTAAGATAGCTGGCATATTTTATCAGCATTTTTTTTATCACTGCTTCATTCCAAGGAAGTGACTAATATGGGAATTTCAATAAAGCTGTTAGAAAACTTTTTTCTTAGGAGGTTTTGGGGCTTTCTTTAAATTATATAACCTATAATCATCTGCCTTCTCTAAATGGAGCTAGAGCTGACCCTGATCAGTACTTTGTCCCCATATATGAACAGCTAAATAGGCTCATTTTGAATGAAAAGGTAGGGGTAAACACTGAAACACTGAGTGGCCACCAGGAAACCCCGTAGCATATTCCGAGTTAGAGTTCAGCTATAGGCTTCACACATGCAGTTTAGCTCTTCTCTTTACCCCCAGGGGAAGCGAAGCTGGAGAGTCAACATGAGAAATTCAAGTCTCATATTTTCCAGGTGTACACAAGCCAAATCTTGCAATGATGTTGGCGACTTCTCGGCGTTGCAAAATAATGAAGAAATTTTCAAGTGAATGATTCTCTGGCTCTCTTTAGAATATTCTTTATTTCCACTTTTTCTTTCAAACTTGATATTTCAACACTGGTGGAGGTTAAAGTGGAACACGGTGTCACATATCTTGCTGAGGCAACAGGTATATAATGAAAACTTTCTAAAGCTGAAAATACAATGGATGAACAACAATTGAATAAAGTTTCTGAAATTCAATATTCACACTGTTGAGGCATTTCTAGCCAGGTTGAAAACACGCCATTACCGGTTTTCCCAATGCCTGGATAATAGCTGTTAGTCACTAAGAGCATATTTAGAGCACTGTGCTCAAACTACAGAGGAAGTTAACGTAGGGGAAAGAGGGGTCCTCTTGGCATCAGCTGTTCACCATGAGCGACTCCCACTCATTGTGAACGCTCTGAAAGAACTTTGTAAAAGAAGATGAAGAATAGAAAGGGAAGAGGATCTTGAGTTTACTCATGGTGAAAGGATAAGGACTGAAGGGGAGGAAGCAACCAGCCTGGGCAGTGAAAAGGAAACAGTCACAGAGGAGAGGAAAGCATTCAAGAATTTAATTCTACAGATGTAAGGTACAGGAAAAAAATCACTGGAAGGTACTATGTGTAGAAAGATGGAACCACGTGAGAAATAGGAAATAGGGAGAAGACATGTGATTTACTTACTACATTCTGAGCAGCATCAAGCCTCTACTGTAGGTACTTTTGACCTCATTTCCTAAAAGAATAAGTTGAGGATCATTTAGGTAAAGCCTCATGCCTCAGATCAGTGTTAACAAAAAAGCAACCCAGGATTCCAAAGCACATTGGACCCATCTAAATTTTTTCTATAATTTATGCATTTATTTTCTAGACCTTCTTTCTCTCAGCAAGGGACCTCAGTTTGGCTCCCACATGTTTCTTAGTTCCCTAGGTTAATGTGGAAGCTCCAGAGGGAGTGGCATGGTGAAGAAGAAGCTGTGATTGATCCCTTACTTCTGATATAAACTTTGTCACTAACTAGCTCTGTGCCTTTAACCAATAACCTAGGACCCTTTCTTTCTCATCTGTGAAATGAGGGGTTGGGGACTCAATGTTTTCTTAAGGTAGCTTTTGGCTCCAACACTCTGTGGCTCAATTGAATTAAATGAGAGTGAACATAAGTAGATGAGAACTAGGGGTTCTAGAAATATTCATCAATAGATGTATTCATCAATATACTCCCTAGAAAGTAAGGGTTGTTAGGCTCATTAGGAGAAATGTTTTAAATTTATATTCCATTTAGAATATCATGTTTTTAGTTGCAAAAAATTATGTGAGGATATTGAACAAATATGAAATTCAGAAGACAGATATTTCAAAACTTTTTGGAAAGCATTTGGAGGGAAGAAAGAAGGGAAATTGGTAGGAGAAAGGTTGAATCGGTTTCCCCCCCTTTGGGGAAACAGCTGCATTACTGATGTTCCTTTCTTTGTACCAGAACTGTGTACTTATTTCAAACTATGGAAAAACTTGTAGCGCTTTTTTCCCCCAAGAATGAGTGGATTACATCCCTAACTAGGTCACTCCTTATTCTTTGTTTTATTTTTAATAACTTGCTCAAAGTACCTTAAATATTAACAATATAACTTATCTTTGTATTTAATTGAGACACCTAAACTAAACTAATACAAGTTACAATCATTCTGCCCAATCATCAGACCTAAGTCTCTAATAGATTCTATAAATTGTTAAGCTCTTTTCTATATACCTAAACTTCTGTAACATTCTTTATTCAATGAAGTTGATATGAAGAAATAGATTACATTAAAAATACATTAGGACATTTTATTTTCATACAGCCTTATAAAGAAGATAAATCAGATTGTATTTATAGATGAATCTGAGTCACAGAGTTACACTTACCTCAGTTTCTCCAGTGTTTAATTTAAAAAACCCATTACTTTATTAGAAAAAAATAATTAATTTAGAAGAAAAAACTTAAATGAATGTTTTGCTAGAGCGTTATTGAAATATGTATGCCTGGCATAGTGACCCCATGGCTATGCGGAAGTCAACCCAAGCTTAGTTCTTATTTCCTTCACCCAGGATGAGCTTGTCAAAGAGGTACTCTGCCATGCCAGCTTCTAGGACCCCATCTTGCACATGTTGGTGAGATGGCCACCCAACTCTTTGACGGACTTGACCTGTTCATGTAGGTAGTGACTCTCCAGGAGGTCACACAGGTGGGTGTTGCTTTTGTGGATGACCAGCTGGTGTAGATCTAACAGGCTCTGGTTCACTTCCCTCGTCCAGATGGAAGGTATACTCCATGGCCTTTAGGCCGCTCTCCTACTAGTCACAGTCTGGCTTCTTGATGTCACGGGAGTGGATGTGGCCCACACTCTTGTTCTGCAGCCCTACAGATTCTTGGCTGCTCCCTCTACATCAGTGACTGGTGGAAGTGCTGGGTGAAGGGCTTCCAGACCACGTGGTGGCAGAAGTTGGCTGTGGACAGTTGCAGGTAGAAGGTGTAGCACTCCACGTTGATCTGACTATGGCCGATGGCCCACAGTGGGCACAGTTGTTAATTGGTAAAACCATGAGTCTGGAACCCAGGTGCTTGAATTCCATTTCAAGCCCTACTGTCTTTATTATGGCTTGTTTAATATTCTGTTTTGTCCTCTATGTAGTCTTGGGGACATCACAAAACTGAAATATCAGACATTAGAGGTGTGGGATAAAAGCCACAATAAGACTAAAACAGTTAGCACCAGGTGTAATGTAAATTTAACAAAATAGATGTTCAGCTTTGGACCAAATGGACTCAATCTTTCTGAAATCAGAACAACCTTTCCAATTTTTTTTCTTCACTTGTAAGATGTGATTACACATAACCTGAAAATTTGTTGTCCAAAAAAAAAAGGTTTTGCTAAAAATGATTTTAAATTATATACCATACAAACATTACCTGCAGAAATATGACTATAGAGCCCAATCTTCAATTCTATATTTATCATATAGTAGAAGCATATATAATTTAAATAACCCCAAATTTATTCACTATTTCTTTTAGTTTTAATATAATTTCTCTTCAGTGATTGGAAATATAACACAGCCATATTATCATAAGAATGATAGACATTTAAAACTTAATCTTGTTTCTCTACTCCTGGATCTTGCTTCTTTTCTATGCTTGCAGAGACTATACGGCATACTTCTTTAATCAGTGGGGTTTAAACTGTAGTTCCCCAACCAGCAGCAACAGCATCACCTGGGAACTTAATCGAAATGTAGATTCCAGGTCTCACCCTCCCTAGACCTACTGAATCAGAACCTCTGAGGTTGAGGCTCAGTAATCTGTGTTTCAATAAGCTTTTTAGGGGATTCTGACTCACACTAAGGCTAGAACCAATAACTTAGATCAGCAATTTTCAATTTTTTCATCTCATGCATATATAAGCTAATTACTAAATTTTTTAAATAATGCAGTCTTTTTTTTCAATTACTTTATTGTTCTTCAGTTACAGTTGTCTGCATTTTCTCCCCTCCCCTCCCCCTACCCCACCCAACCCCACCTCCCTTCCTTGCTTCCACCCTCCCCCTTGGTTTTGTCCATGTGTCCTTTATAGTAGTTCCTGAAAGCCCTTCTCCCCACAATCCCCTTTCCCCTCCCCTCTAATTACTAGAATTTTGAGGAACAACAAAAATATATTTTTTGCTGATCTGACCAAAAAGTAGGTATAATTTTGATTCATTCCCACTGGAAGCCTACTGTTATGTTGGCTGTTGTAATTTTTTTAATTTGACAATCTAAGGGACAAGAGGTCAGTGGTCCTGACTAAATAGACAGGTATTTCATGTTTTAACAGTTCTTGCCACATACCAGTGTGCCTCCCACGGCACACCGGTTGAAAATTGCTTCCTTAGAATGTATAAAGAAAGCACTCTCGCAGTAAGTCCTGCCAAATCCACAAATATTCTTTGAATGGCTACTAAATGTAAGATACTGTGCATACTAAATAAAGAAATAAAATAATAAAATAAATCTCAGAATTCCTTCTGACATTCCATAGTTTTTATATAGAAATAGAAAAGGGGAAAAGACTACGCAAAATAATACAAACATTAAATTGAAAATCCAGCTCATTTTGGGTAGAAATGGCAGGTAATTCAATTCAGGATATAAGGATTTCCCTGTAACATAACATTTGAGACATTTCCCACAGGCCCAAGAATAGGATCTTAACAGGATGTGTTTGTCTTTCCTATTAACATCACAGATCAGGAACATACCTCCAAACACTCAATTTCTCTTAATAAGAGTAGGAGAGGGATAGGAAGAGAGAGAGGGAACACAATATTTATTCAGTCATAAGATCTCTCTCAGAAGGGAGGGTAATACCTTTTCGTTCTGCTCAGTTGCTGAAGCAAAGACGAATTACAGGAGAGATTGTGGAAGGAAGGGGGAGACCACAGAAAGAAGGAAGAGACGTTGGTATTAGCGCAAAGTAGATCAGGTAAAGATTACCCACAGAAGCACCCCTAGGGATGCTTCTGCAGGTGGCATTACTGTGGGGAAGTCTTAGTAAGTCGAAGAGAAGCTGTTACTCTCCTGAGCACACCCACAAAATGGGATTTGGGAACAGAGTCCTCCACCTATTCTGAAGCCACAAAAAATGAGGGATTACACCCTCAAATGTATATTTCTTTGGGTATTTATAACTTTCATCAATATACAGTTAATAAAACATAATAGAATTTAAATAACAAAAGCAAGCAAGTAGAATTGCTATTATTTTCTTCACACAACCCACTGCCTTGCTACCCTTTTATAGTGGATGCTAGTAATTTAGACTAAGGCAAAAAGGCATGAGAGGTTGCAGTGGGAAAAGAAAGGTGGATCTTCTCACTGTGTTGTCAAGCATCAGTAGCATAGAAAGTCATGCAAATTACAGGTTTTGGTGGTTAATACATATTTTTATATTCTGGATCCTCTACCGACCAATAGTGTAAGACTCAGTCTTCCCTCATCATGATGCTGTCTCGCCAGGTTCCTTCAGCAACTAGCAAAATTTCTTCAAGTGGGATGTGGTCACCATGGTGTGTAAGAACAGGACTGTCCAAGAAGCTATTTAAATTAAATGTGTTTTGCCTGACACAATATCCCTTTCTCTGTGACTCACAACCCCACAATTCTGAAAACAAATGAAAAAATTAGCAACGTGTCTGTAGGTGCTTTAGAAAGGTGGGAAGTTAACCAAAATAAGCTTTCCAGAACTTAGGGCAGATTTAAAGGTATAACTTAAAATAGCAATTCCGTGAGAAATATTTCAGGGAATACCAAATACTGGAGGGAGAAATGGCTTATAATCCTTTGAAGAAATCCAGGGTAGGTTTTAGAACCAATTTTTCTTTCTGTGAAATAATGTCATTTGTAAGTCTGTGTACAGCATGGGCCAGAAATATTGAAGTCATGGTGGTGTTGGTGGGAAAATGATAAGAGAAGTATTAACTCACTTTGATCTGGAAGAAAGAGCCCAGACTGAGCTCCTAGGTTCTTTAGGCCAGGGACTTAACCCTTTACAGAGAGTGTAGCACACAAATACAATATTTATTATATTCATAAGACCCAACTCCGCAAATCAAGAGCTTTCCCTAGGTATCTATTTTCAGACCGAATGTCCTCTTTGAATAATGAATGAATTGCTTAGTTTTACTCCCTGATACATATCTTAATTTGTGGCCTGGATCAATACATTCAAATCTTCCCACCCCATATTCTCCCACTAATACATTTGTGTACTCACTTTCATTGGACAGACATCATATTTGTTAGGGTTATGCATCAGATAACATGGTGGGACCACTGGATCCTTGAATACAGCCATCTGCCTCCATTGCATGATTTCTCAGAGTACATGTAGGCAAAAGCACATGCTAAATAACTATACTCTACTCATAATTTCAGATGGAAACCAATTCCCTATCTAGTCTATTCATTTTGAATCCAGCATGACCATGTGGAAGCCTCAGGGACTGCTTTTGCCTGTTATTAAGATAAAAAGAGGAAGACCACAGAGTCCATTAGTATTATGGGAGGAGAGCGTGAAATGGGATGCGATTCAACAAACAAGCCAATCAAAAGAAAATTTTCCAAATAGAAGTTAAAACTTCCAATAAAGTCTCCCCTCTGATAGGTGAAACCAATTTCTCCTGTTAATACTGGTATAGGTTTTGAGGGTGGAATATGAGAAAGGGGAAAAAGAGGCAAGTGCAGAACCTATATCGTTTTTTATAGGTTATAATAGAGTATAGTACTTTTTTAGTTGTCTGAAAATCACCACTTTCAAAAATCAATGTGAATCATCAAACACTAAATCCATATATATTTGCGGAGTAAAAGCTGAGCCAAATTGAAGATAAAATATTGCCTTCCACAATGATTTTAAATTGAGAATCAATTGTATTATCATTATTGGACCAAGTATAGAGATATGTTCTTTCCAAAATTCATATCAGAGCAGTATTCAGGGAGCCTTCTAGATTTCTAAGTTTTCACAGTCCTGCGTCAGGGTACAGAAATGTTTAATCGCAGTTTTAAATTCTCTCTTGGTGGTAACTTCCTGGAATACATATTGAAAATGATTCATATATCTTAGGATCTCCATGATTAATTTGCAATGTCTGCCATTGGTATGGAAAAAGCAAGTGGAAGTACATATTTTGTGTACTTGACATTCAAGGAGAATAGTAGTAACAAGTGAAAAGAAAGGAGAATAAGGAAGGCTGGTGGATAGGTGTGGCTTACACAGAAAGTCAGATAAGGAGAGATTTCCAAGGAGAGGACGAGGCTTATGCTTCAAAGTCACAGGACAAGAAAGTACCCAATACTTGACTTAAATTTTTTTAATATTTGGTATCAAAAATATCAAATCTATGCATGCTTAAAAGGTACTGATAACAAGCTCAAGAAGGAGCGTGCTTGTGGCTCTTTGATGTAGGACAATTCAGGAAAGCGCTGCTGGAGCCCAGTGAGTGAGTTTTCCCAAAGGACTATAAAAGGGTGCCGTGCTGAGCCACTGCACATTTCTTCTCACGGTCTCCTTTACCTTTACCCTGCTTTCTTTCTGATGGCCCTTGTGTTTATGGCTGAACATTTAGGGCTTCTTCTTTTTAACAGATTCTTTAGCCTTTGACTTGCCTGTCACCACTGAGTTTTATGCTTTTGTTATAAAGCAGTGAGCTTGCTCCACACACAGTCCAAATTGAGCAAAACCTCTTCAAAAGCCCCCCCAAATGATGGCATTGTCCTTTCTAATGGACGCCTGGAGAATGAAACAATCTGTTTCGTTCCTTGTGTCAGAACAGCTGGAATGGAATGAATGGAGAAGGCTGAGCATTTCTGTAGAATCTTTGATAATAGAGAAATACAAGTGTTCCCCATCAACAGTAGGATGATAATTTCTCTGGTATGAATGATGTAACCAAGTAGATGTATATTGCTGCCCCATTCTTTCTTGTTCCAAGACACCCTTGGAAACACGATGCTACATCTCAATGGGATTTTCCAGTGTGAAGATCCTTTTCAAATAACATAATTGTGCATACAAGCCACTTCTACAGTGGTAAGTATACTGAAGATGTGCCAAAACGTTAGGGCAGAAATTCGGTTCCCATGTCACACAAGCAGGAATCCGACCTTTTACAACAATAAATACATTTTTTGTAGGCTTCAAGATTATAAAGTATACACGCTCTATAAGACTCAAATTGCTTGTTTGTTTTGGAGTGAAACAACCTGAAAAATTAAATAAGAGAGAAAACTATACAGAAATACAGAATAATTTTGCATTCTGCACAGCTGATATTGATGTATTTCTATTGTTAAGATAGAAAGCCTATAGGTGATAAGTAATAATATAAAGAGAAAACAATTCTTTACCTAATATTAGTTTAACTTTTACCTCCTTGAACTTTAGAAACTATGTAAAAAAAAAACAAACAAACACCAATTAAAACAACAATAATACAAAAAATTATTCCTAGCTATGGTTCAACCAAATGAAGTTCATGGGAAAAAGAGTAGCATAACAGTTAGGAGAACAAATAGGCATACAGAACTGGTTAGGTCTTACATTTCTGGAGATCATGTATATGCATAGCAGCTGAATAAACCTGCCTTTACATATTTGAAGATGTACTATGTAGCACACACAATGGCTACAATTTGAATAGCTCGAGGGAGAAAATTCTAGGAGGGTAGGTCATAGAGGGGCAGATACCAACTCTAGGTAAGAAAGAACATTTAAACTATATCTATTCAACAGTGACAATGACATCTGTCACTGGGTGTCTCAAGCAGACATTGTAATAGAGAAGACCAAAGGGACTCCCTGCCATCATTCCTGATTCCCAGGGTATGATACTGAAAGTATGATGGTGAAGTTTTTACTTAAGGAAGTTTATTCACTTAGAAGCACCATGAGGAACGAAATGTAAGACTTCTTTCTGTTAAGGAGTGGGGGTTAAGGAAGGGTCTGAACTGTGGATCACTGTCCAGAACTATAGACTTTAGTGGACGCTTGCTTCGAGATAGTATTCATTCCCATGTTTTTCTAGGCTAAAGTTACCCTGATTTTCCTAGGAACACCAGCTCTCCACTGCTATTAATTCACTCAGTTGGGGTTCCCATCACCCAGTTCCACGGAAAATCCTGACGTGGGTTTGCTCAATAGAATCATTACAGCGCTGGCCACAGTGATCCGTTGCACAATAGGTGTATGATTTAGAACCAGATATTTCGGGCTAATGAAACCTAACGGGCAGTCTATATGCCAGAGTTGTTGAGATGTCCCAAAACAGGCCTAGAATTCCCGGAAGTCATCATGTCATCACAATAAAAATGCCTGTATGAAAATGAAGAAATATCAGAGCAAAGCAGAGCTGAGACTGGAGGCAGAGTAGAAAAAGAAGTACAAATTCATGTAAGCTCTTGACACCAGTCATACTCTAACTCTGCCCCTATACTGTTCAGTCTTTGAGCTCTGCTGCCCCCCAGTACTGCTTATTTGAATTGTCTTTATGTCACCTGCAACCAAAGTGTTCTGATTAATACGTGGTGGTCCAGTGGGAACCAGGTATGAAGTCTCCCGACAGTCCGCAGCCACCAAGGGCCAGGGGGAGAGCAATGAGAAATTTGACCTCCTCATGATTTTGTCTGGAAGCTGACGCTCAATGTCAGATGCTACTGACCTTAACCAGATTGTCTGTTCATATTATTAATCGATTTTTTTCCTCTCAAACTCTGCCAAATAATTTTTTTTCTTCATTGCTTTTTCAAATCAATAACATCTGATTTCAGTAATTCTGGACTTCAGGCCATCTTACTTTGTACAGGCCCAAATACACAGGTGTAAATTGGTGAAATATAAGAAGTTGATAAATAAATGGAATGAAATTCCTCAAGTATTATTGTCTCACTGAATACTACCCCTCTTGATTTTTATTCTTGTACTGAGTTATTTTTTATTATTATTATATTATATATTATCTTTGTGTTTCATTTGAATACTCCAGAAAGAGATGGAATTAACTTATGAATGCTTAGGCCCTGGCTGGGTAGTTCCATTTGAGCATCTTCCTGATGTGCAGAAGTGGTTGGTGAGTTTGCTCCCCAGTCAGGGCACATACAAGAAACAACGAATGAATGCAGAAATTGGGGGAACAACAAATAGATGTTTCCTTCTCTCTCCCTTTCTTCCTTTCCTGTTCTCTTGCTCATTCAAATCAACAATTTTTAAAAAGTTATGAATGCTTATAGTAATATAGTATTTAATTGTATGACCATTTTTTTAATTTGATAATTTATTTGTAATTTCAAATTCTTCTTTGATCAGGTCCCTGGTACATATTGTTTTTATTTGCCAAAGAATTTAACACACTTTGATTTGATGCAATTCCAGTACATACTAAATCCTTAAGCAGTTGTTTTCTTCTTTGTTTCTAATAGAGTAGCCTTGCAATGACCGATGACAACATAAGGAAGTTGGGGAATTATGAAAACTGGAATGTAGGATGCTAATGATTTAAGGTAGGAAAATGCTATAGGTTTTTATTTTAATTTAATCTTTATTGTATTTTCCCCATTACCATTTATTCCCTTTATACTCCTCTTCCCCCAGCAATCTCCACACTGTTGCCCATGTCCTTATTCTTTTGTGCTCAAATTCTCACTTCTCATTGTTGAGGGGGAAAAAGCCTAGGCACTTGGAACTCTACTCTTTTGGAACAGCGAAGAAAGGAAACCAGTGCCCTTTTTATTTTTATCGATTGCAGTGTTTCTAGATTTTTAAAATAGTAAGACGTGCATAGAAGACAATAGTACTTACTCGGAATGCTGATGTTAAAAGACAACATTGCTGACAATGAGAAGTGACTGATACAGGGCCCCAGCTCCTCTAGTTTTATCTGAACAGTCTTTGGGCAGAAGAAAGCAATATTCTGGGGTTATCTGTAACTTCAAATCAACAAGAAAATGAATTATTCTGGAGTTTGGTCACTTTTTAGAATAAACAAATGGTTTCAAGGGGGACAGACTGTTGCTTTTCCTCAAAGCAACAACGGTCCATTTGAAATGGAATGGAACTCAATTCCATTTCAAAAAATTTGAATAAAAATGGAGAGAGAGAGAGAGAGAGAGAAAGAGAGAGAGAAAGAGCAGTTTCATTATCTTGAGAAGGGTAAGTTTGTTCATATGGAATTATCTTATTTGGACATTTTTTTTCTTTTAAGGATAGCTATACTACATGCTTCAGTGTTTTAGAACTTGTTTACAGAAGGCTTAAAGACATGAGTCTCTTCTTGTCTTAATTTAATTTTTTGTCAAATGTAAATGTAGCAACAAGGACCTGACTTTGTACAAGAATCTACTAAACCTAGAACGTTATGGTTGCAGGTTATGCCTGCAAGAATGCAAATGTGTTTATTTTGAGGAATCATACAGATTACATATGTAAAAGCCATAAATAAGCAAACAAAAATCTTTCCCTTATGATCTCATCCAGGGCCTTTTCTCTGCTCTCTAGTAGCAACACTTTACAAAAACAAAGAGCCAGCATTAAAATTTAAGTGTGGCTTAAATAATAGAATTATTTACATTTGTGTAGTTTACAAAGGTTTGATTTAGAACTCAGGGGCTGTGGGATTTAGTCCTGGCTCTCTACTTTGTTCTCTGCCAATATGCAGTCCAGAGACCAGCACTTCTCACATTGGTGTGACTATTAGAATCATCAATGGAGCTTGTTAAAAATACAGATTCC